>PKSG01000002.1:0-14908 GCA_002916505.1 Tolypocladium paradoxum
TGGCCGCCGGCGGGCTCGAGCACGAGGAGCGCGAGGCCGCGCGCCAGGTCCTGCTGGAGCGGCAGCTGGGCGAGGGCGCGTACGACGGCGCCGGCGACGAGGAGACGGCGCGGCTGTACCGCCTGGGCCTGCTGTACGACGACGAGCACGAGCGCGGGTCGGGCTTCTCCCTCGACGCCATCACGCACGACAGCACCCCGACGTACACGCTGAGCATCCACGATGCCCGGCGCGGGCGCAAGCGCAAGCGCGCTGCGTCGTCCCCTGCCGTCTCCTGCGCCGACGTGGCCAGCGACGAGGCCCTGGCCGTGTTCCTCGCCGAGGCAGACTACGTCGACATCCACGGCGACGACCTCTACTTGCCGCCCACCGACGACGACGCGGCCACTGCGCCGCGTCCGGGTGGTGACCTCGAGGCGGTTCGACTCCAGCGCCGGCTGTGGGCTGCCTTCTGCCGAGGGTATGGCTCTGATGTCGACGAAGGAGAGTGGGAGATGGTGTGAGATGGGTCGCGACGGCACTGTAAATACCAAGGCAGTCAGCCTTGTCCAGCAAGCGTTGAATAGAGTGGTCGTGACCACGAGCAATGGGACAATCAGCAGCGTATGGGAATGACTAGCCAAAGGGGCACGCGCATCTTCTAAATTCAGAACAACCTTCAGCCAACGCCCAACGCCGTCCGCGAGCCCGTTCGTCCATCCATCCAGCCAAGCTACGCGTGATAGAACTCCATAGTGTACATTCAAATCACCTCTGCCGATGCGCCGTGCTCGCGTCATCCGCCCTCAGTTCATGCTGTACGGCACAATCGCCTTGTCAATGACAGGGTCGCGCCGCGACATCTTCTCGCCCTCGGTCCCCCAGCGAGACTTCCACTCACCGTCCTGCAGCGCCGCCTTTTCAAACGCTGCCCGGCACTCTGGTGGCAGCAGATCCTTAATGTCATCCGACACCGCGCTCAGCCCGTTGAACGACCCGAGGAAGTCTGCCGAATCGGCCTTGTCCGAGGCGGCTGGCGCAGCACCCGCAGGCGGACTCTCATAGTACGTATCCGTGACGAGAAAGTTTCGCGCCAGCTTCGACGGAACAGGAGGAAACCTGTCGCTGCCTTTAGCCTCGCCTTCATCCTCGGGCGCTACCTGTTCGATCCGCGCGAGCGTGGGCTGCATGATGGCCGGGTACTGGATGACATTGGTGTGGATGTCATAGACGCCCCCATTGTTCAGCTTCCGAATGGCGTTGATACTCGCGTTGAAGATGCTGCAGTTCAGCTTCGTCAGTGCATTCTTTGGACATGATTCCTTGGCAGCCGCCTTACCTTGCCTCGCGGGCGTGCTCCAGCATCCAGTTCTGGTCGTTGACGTTGACCTTGCGCTTCTTGTACTCGGGCTTGCCGCTGGGCACGGGGACCGTCGGCACGTTTGTGTGGTAGACGGCGCTGGCGCCGTGCCAGGCCACGTACTGGTTCTTGTTGTACGGCTCTCCGGGGATGAAGTGGTCGTCGGGGTCGGCAAGCTGGCCCTCGACGACGCCGTCTGCCCTGGCCTGGGCGACGCCGTAGTCGTCAACGATGCGCTTGCCGCCGACGATGATCCTGGCGCCAAACTCCCGGAAGACGGACCGCGCCGTGACAACTCCTATTGAACGGCCCTTGTACGAGTGCGGGATGATCTCGCGCTCAATCATGTCTCTCTTCTCGTCGTCGTCGACAATGATCTTGTAGAGCTTCCGGTGCTTGGTGAAGAACAGGTAGCTGTCCCTGAAGCCCACGCACCGGGCGGGCTCGGTCGACAGCATGTAGAGTCGGTTCCCGCGTCCCAGGACCGAAAACGTGCGGCACCGGTAGTCTCGGCCGCCGTCGAGGTTGCCCAGCTTGTCAACCTTGGTCTCACCCTCTGGGTCCTCGGGAAGGACGCACTCGTCGTCGACAATCTCGGCGACGGTGCCCTCGGCGTCAATGACTTGTTCCGCCTTGGGGGCGGCGGGACCTCCCTTGCGGCCGCCTCGCCCCCTCCATCCGCCGCGGCCCCTGCGACGAGGGGTGTCCTCGGTCACCGTCACCATGGGGTCCCAGTCTGGCGGCTTGTTCTTGGGCGGCCGGCCCAGGCGCTTCCTCCGGATCACAGGCTGCGGTGGTGGCGTGGGCTCCTTGGGCGACTCCTCGTCTTTGGCATCGTCGTCGCCCGACTCGTCGCCCTTGGGTTCCTGGTGCTCGCCGTCATCGTCGTCTTCGTCGTCGGCGGCGGGCGGCTCCTCGTGTTCCGACGCGTTGTCATCCTCTGCGGCGCCGGCATCGGGCATGGGCTCGTCCTCGACGTCGGCAAAGCCCTTGGGGGTGCTCTCTGCAGCGTTGGAAGCGCGCGTTAGTCTCAGCCGGATCCGAGATCTCGGGGCCATTGTGACGATTCAATGCAACGATGGACGGCGCAAAACACAAGAGGACGGGAGACGGACAGGGGGGACAAAGGGAGAAGCAGGAAACGTGGGATCTTGCAGCGGGTGGCGGCGCGGGAGAGTGCTCAAGGTGCGGTGCGGATGCGGATGCAGGTGCTGGTGCTGGTGCGGGAGCCAAAAGAGCACACCGAGGGAGGGCAGTGAGGAGGAGAGCTGAGCGGCGTGCGTACCCAGCGCGGCCGCTGCCTTTTTGGCGGCAGCGCGACCAGATCGTCTGCTAGGCATGTCTGCCGTTTGTCGATTCACCGCCGCGGCTCCTCGGACCGGTTCGCGTGCGCGCTGAGGCCGCAAAATGCACCGAGACGAGAAGACAGCGACGCTGTCCTCGAGGCTTCGCGATGCTTTGGGCTGGTCCAAGTCCTGCCGTCGCAGGGACGCACGCTTTGGACGCCTCGGGCGGGCTCTCAGCCTCATCCATGTGCCATTACCATCTGCACACTGTGCACATGGCACGGTCCGCCACTCCATCTCCTCCACCTCCTCCATCTCCTCCACCATCACGCTCCCAGGCTCCAGCATGTAGGCTTGTGAACTTAACTTCTGTAAACTCGCACATCTTATTCATTCTCATCAACCCCGTGCGCGGCAAGTACTCCTACACGCCTTCATACCCACCTAGGTACCTGCGCCTTGTGCGTCCCCAGGTACAACCCCCGTCTAGCCTTCATGCATTCGTCGTGTCTTGCCCCGTCTCCCTCGGGCCGCAACTATTCTATTTCGATATCCATGACAACACGGCAGGAGCTCCAGAACCCAATGCAGCCATCCCTACAACGCTCCATCACCTCCGAACCTAGGGCCATCTCTATGCGTGCACCCCCCCTTCTTGAATCACAACGTATCCCATCCGCCATTGTTGACCTCCGCCTCCAGTTTGCGGCTGATCAGGCTCGGCACCCCATGATTCAGCACCGTGTTTCGTATCATGGAATCATATCTCTTCTGGTTCAGGAACAGCTGTCGGCCATGGCGTAGCTGAGGGTCCGTCTCGCCATACTTGTCAATGTACGGTGCCGTGGCATACGACCCGGACTGCCGGAAGAGATAGACCGTAGAGCATTTACGAACGTTGAGGAAGACGCCGATATTGCGCTGGCATCTGCGTAGCACCCGATTAGCATTGTTTTCATCCCCCCTTGACATGTGGCCAGAGACAGCCCCAGTCGCGAGATCGTGTCCGACTTACTTGCGCATGTGTTGCTGCGCTCCGCCGATCTTCGTGGCCTCGCCGCCGCCATGATCTGCTTTCTGGCAACAGGTGCTTTGGCTGCAGAGGAGATCGCCGCAGAACAGGCAAATCACAGGGTCTGCTAGATCCTTCCCCGTCGTGGGGCATCTCCTCCGCGTAGCTTCCTCTATCAGGGTGTCGTACGTCTTGGGCAATCCGACGAGCTCGAAGATGCCCGGATGGCTGACCAGCGCTGATTTGCACATGTCGACCGAGGGCCCTCGTGGCCACAGCACTTGGTGCTTAACCCAGCCTGACACGAGATCCCGCGTCGTGTCCGGCCAGCCGCAGGCAGACGAGTTCTTTGTCAACGACGCACACATCTCGTCAAAAGTCGGCACGCGAAGGGTTTCTGTGAGGCGGTCCAGCTCGTCTGCGTCGGGGTTGGGCGAAGCGTGGCTGTTAAAGTCCACCCCGTACTTGACGTACAGGAAGACGAGGCTCTTTCGCAGAAAAGTCAAGGCGTACTTCCGCACAAATGTGTACCATCCCTCCAACGTGTCCACGCCCGGCTGCTGGAAGCCTCGGTTCTCCCCGTCGTCCATGTCGTCAGTGAGCTTGGCGACGTGAAAGCTCAGGCCCTGTTCGGTGACTGTGAGAGCAAAGTCGGCAAAGTTGTTCATGGCCGCATCTTGCGTCTGTCGATGTTTCAGCCCCCCCAACCACATTGCGACAGGGATGTTCCGGCCCATGTGGTAGATGACTTTGACCAGCTCCGCCAAGTAGCAGAGTCTGACCAAGTGCGAGATGTCTGCCTTTTGAGCGGGGACGAGGCCGTAGGCGCATTCCACGAGGAAGATGAAGGGGTCCATGCTCAGCAAGGGAGTGTAGACGTCGATTGGGCGCGACGATTCCGGCGCCCCCGTTCCAAAGTATCGTGACATGAAGAGCTGGCAGTGCTGCCGTTCGCAGTCTTTACGGAACTCGGCTTCGATGAACTTTTCGGATACGGAGTGGCGAGCGCCGACCGACATGAACGATGACACAGTCTCGCAGAGGACCCTCAAATGAATGAGCACTTGCTCGGGAACCTTCTCCAACAGAGTCATGCCCGGCTGCGCCTCCACTCCCCGTTGTTGGAGCTCCACAGAGGATATCGTGAAGCCCACTACTTGCACGAGCGTGTCGCTCGCGTACAGCTCGTCGCCATAGTCGACCTTGGCGCCAATGGCGTGTCTGGTGTGTAAGTCGTTGACCCGGAGAGTGTCTCTGAGGCGGCCGTACGCAGCCACGAGATCTGAGAGTACATCGCTGTTGGCTGGGCTGGCAGTTTGGGCGTGGCCACTCCCTGGAGTACCACCAGGGGAGAAGGACGAGCTAGCCGGCGTTCCCAGCACTGATGAGAGCGAGTCTGGGTTATGTCGTCCCCAGATTGTCTCGTCAGAGGTGCGTGGGGCGTTCAAGCTTTCGACAAGGCTACCAGGCATGCTCGGCGTGTACATCTCCGGCAAGCCAGGTTCGTCCACCTCCCGAGCCTTGCTTCCCCCGAGCCAGTAGGCAGAACCCATTTGCTTCTCGAAGAATTCGGCAAAGGGGCTCTGCGGTTGGAGGTAGCCAGGGTACGATTCCTCCAAGCCCTTCCAGATGACAGGCAGGAATACATTCCCCAATGCCTTGCAAAGAGGACAGACGAATTCGTTTCGCTTCGTGTCCTCGGGATGATGCCGGGCTATCTGGTGAGTGTGTCGTCGGTTGGTGGCCTCATAGTACACCTCGAAGCAGCGGTAGTGCATCATGTGTCCGCATCCGCTGGCCACTGGGCCACATCTCGAAAGTTTCCCATTGTATCCCTTTCCAATTGTCTGTCGCTCAGCCAGGAACACTTCTCCTTGTGGGTTCAGCTTCTCCACCATTTTCCGATTTTCACGAGCGATGCCAAACGGTCGAATGTCTTCTGCCGATCGGTCGAGGCTGCACGGCGTTTGAGATGCTTCTCGCACGAGGTCGGGGTCCTGTAGGTTGGTCTGGCGCAGGATGCGGCTTTCGTTTACAAGGGCAAAGGTGCCATAGAGACGTCGGTCGTCGGCTTCCTCTTGGCACATTATGCAGGTCCCGGTCGGGTATTTCCAGTTGTGTTTGCGATCCTCTGCCTGCTCCGTGTCATCCTCGTCTTCGAGATCCGAACCCCAGTCGATGGCGCCTTGGTTTTCCAGAAAACTCTTCTGCTGTTGCTGGAACTGTGCCATGACCTTGGCTTGGCGGCTCAGCGCGGCCTTCTTCCTCCGCTCCCGCTCCTCTTCCGCAGAAGTATTGGCGGGCGAAGCCGTGTTGATGCGATCCACTGCAATTCCCAAATGCACAAACGCAGCCTCAAATGTTTGCGGCCGTTTCTGCTTCAGCCGCTTAAGCACGAGGGTAATCTTGGGTTGGACAGACTTAAACTCGTCTTTGGTGGACATCATGTTCAGGAGCGATACGATTGTCCTCGCGTTATTCGCCTGCGGCATAAAGTTGCTGCGAGCCAGTCTCGTGAGCGCAATGTGAACAAACGAGTTCGGAGAGTCGGCCGTGGCGGCCTCGCCCGTCCTGTCCTCGAGGATTGCCATCAGAGTGAGGTGCAAAACGACTTGCAGAAAGGTTTCTAGCCTGGTGAAGGGCACCGATGGGGTAAACTTCTGAGCGACGAGCGGGTACAAGAGGGAGTAGTAGATGACCTGGGCGAAGATGCCGGTGCTGGTGAAGGATCCGAGGCTCTCGAAGAGGCCCGACGGGATAGGTCGCTGCCGGGGCTCGCACACAATCTCCTCCACTGCCTTTCCAGTCTTCTTGGCCATCTTCTTCCGATATGCCATCTCGGATTCTTCCCGCTGGTTCTTGTTGTAGTGGGCAATGTATGGATCAATCTCCTCGATGAACTCATGACGCAGCTCAAATGTGCCAACATCGGACACACCCTCGGGCGGTTTGAACGTGGCCATCTCATCCAGAACGCGATGGAAGTCCTCCTGTTCCTGGTACTTCTCGGGCAGCTTGTTGCAAATCTCGTTGAAAGACAGTGGCTTGAAGCACAGAACGTGGATAATGTCCCGATGCATGGCAAGCAACCGCGAGTTGGGTTCGTCTTCGGGGGCGATCAAGGAGGTACGGTCGCTCAGAAGAACGATAAGCAGGTGGATCATGTCTTCCACGATGTCAAGGTGCTGAGCATCATCCTGAGCCTCTGACTTGAGCTCAAAGAGGCCCTTGACCCACCCATCCATGCCAAAGCGATCGATTATAGACGCCAACACCCGGCTTGGATTGCACACTACCATTGCAGTCTGCAGGAGGAATATGTCTCGATGGTGGGACACGTCTCTCTGCCCAACGCCTCGGTAGGTGCTAGCTTGGTGTCGGAGGCTGATTCCGTTGCGAACCCACATGTTCGCCTTGATCTGAGCCAGCCACGCGCAGACTCGAAGTGGGAAGTCGAACGCCGCCATGAGATAATCTTCCGCGTCGTAATCCTTTCTAGGGATCTGGGGGCGACCCATCAGCTTGGGTTTTGATCTGAGCTCCTGGGGGGTAAAGCTCATCAGGGTCCGCAAGTTTGACGCAGGTAGTGATCGACCGCACTCGACAAGCCACGAAAGCGTATAGTGTAGCGCGTGGTGGAAGCTGATCGAGTCCTTCTCGACAACAAACTTGACAACATCGTACGAGGCTGCCTCGGAGTCGAACTCGAAGTCGCTCAAGGTTTTGAACTTGACCTCGTCCTTGATCTCGGCCTGCTTGAACCTGTGGCGTTCTGCCCCGATTGAACTCAGTATTACAGTCTTCGCCGTAAATCGGATAGCCCGCTGGAGGTAATGGACCTCGTCAGGTGGGCAGTCTCGGAATGCCTCTGCAAGGTTCCTAGCTTGCAGGTTGATTTGACGCGTCACCAACGACGCCGTGATCCAGGAGTCGGCTTCGTACTCCACATGCTCGACTACAGCCCGGACATTAGGGCCTATGCACTGATGAAGCTTCACCAGGTCCAGGAACTGCATGAGGTATCGGGGCTCGGACCTGACTCGTTCTTGAACGTGCGGAGCACCGAACAGGTATTTCAAGTCCTGGTAAAAATGGTACATTCGTCGATTCGTAACCGACCCGCTCTCGAAGGCCAGAACGGCGTCAGGAGAGACATCCCAAGGGTGGCCGACTTGTCGCGTCGTCAAGAATGTGTACAGGATGGCCAGCAAGCTGCTCATGAAATTTCCTCGTTCGACAACCTCGGCCGTGATTGATGGAGTCGTCAGCATCTGGAGAGAGAGGTTGATGATGGAATGATCCGGCTCTCTATCGCCCACAAGGTACAGCTGAGCCAAGATGGTGTACAGGCTTGCGAAACGGAGCGCCAAAACCCGCTTGAATTCGGGTATCTGCACCACCGTAGAGATGTATAGAGAACGGAGGTCGTTTCTGACCTTCTTCCACATTCTCAGGTCGAAAAGGAGCAGCCAGTCCAAACGGACGCGCTGGAAAACGTCCTCGGCCGGGGGCACATTCTCGCGTTGGGTATAGATTGGAGGGGTCTCAATCCAGTATCTGCCGGGTCTGGGCGTAACCTTTTCCGTTTTGCCAGGCGTCTTTGGGATAACTGCGTTCGCCTTTGCGTCGACAGTGGTCGCGATGAGCGGCTCCGCCGTATCCGAATCCGAGGGCGTACCGTCTCGATCTCGGGTCGCTGCTCGAGCCTGTGCTGGAGGAGGCGGGGGAGGCGGAGGATATCCTGCCATTGTTGCTTCGTCCTCCTCCAAGGCTTGGTCGGGTTGGTTCCAATTCATGCCCAGGTCGGTCACGTCCCCTCTGGCATCGACCATCATGACGTCTTCGTCTTCGTCTTCATCGCCGCCTGCAACGGAGCTCGAGGCTGAATGATGCTCGTCGTCGCCCTCATCCATGTCGGCATCGGCATCATCGTCATCGTCGTCCTCGTCCTCGTCGTCCTCATCGTCATCGTCATCGTCGATGCCTCCTCCTCCGAGGATAATTTCCAAGTTAGCCCTGTTTCCGGCAGCATTCTGCATCGCCAGGATAAAGCGCGCATTAACGCCATGCAATCCGATTGACGGGCCCATGTCTTGTTCGTCCTCATCTTCGTCGTCGATAAGCCCCAGCGTATGGGTTGCGAGGCTTCCCTGTCGCCATGGGCGCATTACTTCTTCGCACACGGTCCGTCTCAGGATGTGGTTATCATGCCCGACTATGCAGCCGGAAATGTCGCTCAGCCATTCCACGAGCGTGCCACACATCTGCTCACGAAAGGTGTCCCTTGCCGATCGAATGGTCACGGTAACTCGTATCGCCTCCATGATTTTGGCCATGTGAAGAAGTTTGTCAATGTCTGGCAAGTAGGTCAGGATGCTCCGCCCCGCGGAATCCGTCTCCCAGGCATCGCGAGCAGCTTGGCGAAGCGATTTTCGACAGGCTCGCCCAACTTGATCTTGAACCTCCTTGACGGTATGCTTCTCGTCGTTCCATAGAATCAGGGCAAAGTCACTGCACGGTTCGGCTTCCGCGCCATAGTACCTTGACGACAGGCGGGAAGCCTCTTCATCCTTCAGAATCGAGTCCTTCGTCTTTTCCTGTCGCAGCTGTTCTGGCGAACATGAAATAACGTCGCAAATGTAGTCGAAAACGCGACCGATGGTCATTTGAAGATTTGCCACAAGGTCCTCGGGCAGGCCAGCTGCTTCTTTCCCCTTGCCCTTTGCGGCACTGCTGTGCAAGTCGGAATGTATCGTGCAGAACAAGGGCGACTTCCAAGCTTCGTCATCTCCGCAGTCGCAGCAACCGCTGTTGCCCACCGAGATGTGAATCCGAACCATGTGGCCCGTGTGGTCGGTCGAGTCGAAGCATTTGCTGCACAGGCAGCAAGTCTCGTCGGTGCCGCAGGTCCTGCACATGTACGAGGCCTCGCCAGGCTTGAAGATGTGGCCGCATCGCTGGCCACGAGCTGCCTCGGTGTACTCGGCGCCTTCGACAGCTCCCTGTGCGTCGCTGAGCTTCAAACTGTCTGATAGCTTCCCCCCGGGGAAGAGGAGTCGCATGTAGTCATCCTTGCCGCCAGCCAGGGACCAGAACAGGCTTCTCAGGAGCTCTCTCGACGCCTCTTCCGTGTACCGGTAGGAGAATCTGGCAGGCAGGTCTGCCAGTAGTTGGCAGAGCTGCTGCTCTTGGGTGGATACTGGGTTCTCCATTCTCATATTCTCATGATGGCGTCGGCGAACATCGGGAGAGAGCTCGATGGTCGATAGCTGGGGGGTGATGGACGGCTCGCCGGGTGGAGATGCCCAGCTTCAGATAAATGCCAGCGAGGGATGGCAGCTGAAGACAAGTGTGCGTTGCGTGCGGTGCGCGCAGCAGCGGCAAAATGAAACAAACGAGGACAAAACTCGGTCGGGTCTCGGTCGCGGTGGTGGTTGTTGTTCAGGTATTCATTGTTTTCAGGCTGGCCGTCGCGGTTTGCAGAGGTAAGGTACCTAGCCTAGAGGCGGAAGGTCGGGCGCCGAGTTTCAGTAGAGGTTTTGCCCCTCGGTTGCACCGACGTCCGCTCACCATGCCTGACTGCAAAGGCATCCCGCATAGGTACCTTACCCCGTGCCCTCGTTCGAGCCCCTCGCTGCACCAGCAGCCCATTATGACGAGGCTAAAGCGGCGCTGTAGCAATGACTGTTACTATCGGCGTCCAAGGGCTGGAAATTGCTGTTGAACTGGGCATGTCACGGCAGGTGCGCATCGCCTCTCGTGGCACCCGGCTTCGTGATGGTGCAACTGGACACGTAAAACGTCCCAGACGCCAGCTTCTATTCTCCTACGATTTATACACGTTTACACACACAGTGGTTCGTTTTCTCTGCGACCAGCCTGCGGCAACAACCTCGTTGGCCCTTTTATTCGTCATCTTCCTCGACCTCGCCAGCGTACTTGCTTCGGATATCCTTCCATTGACGCTGGTTTCCAAGTTAGCACTTGCGCGGCTCGTGGCATGGCACTCCATGTACGTACGCCTCGGTTGTAGTTGTCCCAGATCTTGTTCATGCCGGAGTTGAAGCCCCTGCGACGACGTTAGCCTCCTCTCGTCCACCAGTCGCGGGAGCAAGCGTACATCTCGAAGGCAAAGCCGGCACCGAATACTGCCGCCAGCATGGCGTAATTCTTCCTGAAGATGGTGCTGCAGAGCTGCGCGTTAGCCTTCGGCTCGCGGTCGAGTCGGGTCGTCGACTGCGGCCGGGACTTGCCTGTAGAGTTGGCTGGCGATGGACTGGGCGATGAGGGATTAGCCTTGACCGGGGGCAGCGGTGGACTCAGGTGGCGCGGTAGCTTACCATGATGGCGGTTACTTGCGATTGAGCACTTCCAGGGTGATCTCAGGGTGGTTCGGGCCGCAGCGCTGGCTGGTTGAGGGCGTCGTTCGAGGTTTGGAGAGTCTCGAAACGGTACAGCCGGGGGAAATTCGCGGATGACTGGGCTGAGGCAGGC
Source organism: Tolypocladium paradoxum (assembly GCA_002916505.1). Lineage (NCBI taxonomy): Eukaryota > Fungi > Ascomycota > Sordariomycetes > Hypocreales > Ophiocordycipitaceae > Tolypocladium > Tolypocladium paradoxum. The sequence continues at coordinate 11,132 of PKSG01000002.1, forward strand.
TTTCGGGCGTCTCCGATTGGTTGATTTGCGCCCTCGGTTTCGGCTCCACCAGCGAGGCCAGCCAGAACTTCAATGGGGCCCAATAGATCCACGGGATCCAGTGGGGGATTAAACGATCCCGTGGATCTATTGGGCCCCAACTTCCATGTCAATTAATCACGAGAACGCTGGACACAGCAATGCACGGCATCGCGGATAGAGAGCTATTGGCATTGTATTTGAGCCTGTAAATCGTCTCTAACTTGTCCGACTGCAGCCCGTCGTTATCGGGCTTCCACACACGAGTCTGCAACACACGCCCCAGCGTCTATCAGGCCAAGTGCTGCAACGCAAGGTACGAAGCACTTCCCTCAAGGTTGGCCTTGTCCCCGACTCTTTCGAGATGTTGCCAACATGTTCTGGGCCCAATGCTTCCCTAACGGCACTCTTGACTCTAGCATTTGCCTGCGTTTGGGACTGCGGAATGGGATAGCGTCTCATTCATCCAGTCGTCAAACGCAAAGAGACCAACATTTCGAGCCTGATGGAGCTCGAGCCGCCAAGACAGTATACGATACAACGTAGTCTACTGCCCTGCTTGTAGCAGCGATTGCATGAGCATCAGGCAGAACACAAGGCATCTCGGTGTCTTGCCGCTGAACTGGCTCCAGCACCGAGGCAACCCAACCCGTCTGGAAGCTTGCATGGAAGCCAGGTGGGGTCCCTTCTCCGACCATGCACCACACCCTGCGACGACTTCTGCCCCTCGCGTTGCAACCCAACTTTCTCAAAGTCTATCAATCGTGACGCAGCGGCCCCAACACACGATCTCTCGGCGCAGCGACAACAAAACGACTGTGAGCCCGTGTGGCGCCTGCGTTATCTGTTGGCATTGCGCCTCCTTGCGCAGCCGGCGTCACTTTCTCGACCACAGTTCTGGTCCGGCTGCTTCATTTGCCCCTCCACTTCCAAGATGTCTTCCCAACCCTCCACCAACGCGGGCATCGTCACGGACGAGAACAGCGGAGAGCGCCACATCCCTGAATCCGTCCGACCCGACGGCAGCACCCGAAAAGCAATCAAGATCCGCCCCGGCTACCGTCCGCCGGAGGATGTCGAGGTCTACAAGAACCGCACCGCCGAAGCGTTTCGCGAGCGTGGCAAGAGCTTAGGCATCCCTGGCGCGGCTGGCATCAAGGACGAAGAACCGGAGCAGGGTTCTTCGGCGGCCAACAAGAACGCAAAGAGAAGAGAGGCTCGCAAGAAGGCCAAGGCTGCCGTCGATGGCGAGGGCGAGGGCGAGGTCGATGGCCCCAAGCAGAGCAAGCAGGAAGCCCAGCCGCCCAAGGCAGAGGAGGCAGATCCCGAGGTGGAACGAGAGAAGAAGGCGCGGAGTCTTAAGAAGAAACTGAAGCAGGCCAAGGAGCTCCAGAGCAAGAAGGACGGCGGGGAGGCTCTTCTTCCCGAGCAGATTGCCAAGGTCATCAAGATCAACGAACTTGTTCGCGAGCTGGCGGGCCTGGGTTTCGACGCCGAGGGAGAACCAAAGGCCAAGACGGATGGATCTTCGGCCAAGGGTGGCAACAACGGCAAGGACTGAGCGCTATCTCATTGCGAACTCGCCGAGATGACCGGCGACGAGACGGTACCAGGGAGCTTGATGACAGAAACCCTTGGGACGGTGCAACCACCCCTTGGCCAACCGGGGCTGTTTGCGAGGTGCACTATGATGCTCTAGAAGATCGAGTTGGGCACCACAAACAACTGCACTTGTGCGTCCGATTGCATTGGGTATTTTGAAAATGCCTGCTCGCATCGCCACTTGATGGACAATTCAACGTGGGACTAGATGCACTAGGGAGTTGGGGCAAGGGAAATGTCTACCTAGAGTTGAGACTCGGTAGGGGCTTTAAATGTTTAATGATCTGATGTTGTACGAGACTTTGCACTCGCAATGAGCATTGGCAATTTACATTGCGCCATCGCACGGTGCCATGTGTCAAGCAAGAATTTCGAGACTGCAGAGCCTAGATAAAAATCTCCTCGTGACATCAATAGTCTCGAAAGAGACAAGTTGTAAAAACAAGCTGATTAGTGTCCAGCAAACAACCTGACAGGCTGGCAGTTCCCATACTCTTGTAGGGAAGATGTCCACGAACTCGATATTAGCGAACATTGAACTGTTGGCTGTAGGGTAGGCTGCTGAATGCCAGCAGCGGTGGCGGCTGAGGTCCGCGCTTCTCCTCCGACTTTCTGCCGGCCGTCGTGGGCAGGCTCCAATGTGTGAGGTAAGCTCGCAAGCCAGCACCTCACCGTCAACCAGCCTCGTCTCCAAACAACTCGGCGCGCGTGGCACCTTGAACGACACTCTCCTCCTACCGACTACCTCCACCGCCGAGCTCCTCGCAGAACCAAGCATCTCGACCATGACGTCCGAAGATGAGCGCCAGGCCGCCCTTGATTCCTACCGAGCAAAGTTGATCGAGTCCCGCGAGTGGGAAGCTAAGCTCAAGAACCTCCGGCTAGAGATCAAGGACTTGCAAAAGGAGTTTGATCGGACCGAGGACAACATCAAGGCGCTGCAAAGTGTCGGCCAGATCATCGGCGAAGTCCTGAAGCAGCTGGACGATGAGAGATGTAGGACTTCCAAGCCTCTGCTCCGGCGCTGTCCCACCGTGCACACTGACGCCGCGTCACAGTTATTGTCAAGGCATCGTCTGGACCCCGATATGTCGTCGGCTGCAGATCTAAGGTGGACAAGGCGAAGATGAAGCAAGGCACCCGCGTGGCGCTGGACATGACCACGCTCACGATCATGCGCATGCTGCCACGCGAGGTCGACCCGCTGGTGTACAATATGTCGCTGGAGGACCCGGGCCAGGTCAGCTTTGCCGGTATCGGTGGTCTGAATGACCAGATTCGCGAGCTGAGAGAGGTCATCGAGCTTCCCCTGAAGAACCCCGAGCTCTTCCTGCGAGTAGGCATCAAGCCACCCAAGGGCGTCCTGCTATATGGGCCTCCGGGCACGGGCAAGACGTTGCTGGCGAGAGCAGTGGCGAGCAGCCTGGAGACGAATTTCCTGAAAGGTGGGCTACATGGTGAACTTGGTTATTGGAAGTCTTGCAGCTGACGGTAGCGCAGTCGTGTCTTCCGCCATTGTCGACAAGTACATCGGCGAGTCGGCACGACTCATTCGCGAAATGTTTGGATATGCCAAGGAGCACGAGCCCTGCATCATCTTCATGGACGAGATCGACGCCATCGGCGGACGACGATTTTCGGAGGGTACAAGTGCGGATCGAGAGATTCAGCGGACGCTCATGGAGCTGCTCAACCAGCTGGACGGCTTCGACTACCTGGGAAAGACGAAGATCATCATGGCCACAAACAGACCGGATACACTGGACCCCGCGTTGCTACGTGCTGGTCGTCTGGACCGCAAGATTGAGATTCCGCTGCCCAACGAGGTCGGACGGCTGGAGATTCTCAAGATTCACGCCTCTGGAGTTGTCCTCGACGGGGAGCTGGACCTTGAGAGCGTGGTGAAGATGAGCGACGGACTGAACGGAGCTGATTTGAGAAACGTGGTCACCGAAGCGTAAGTGCAGGCGTATCTTCCCCAGCGGCCCCCGAGGTGGAGCACAGACTAACATGCCTCGTATAGAGGGCTGTTTGCCATCAAGGACTACCGCGACTCGATCAACCAAGACGACTTCAACAAGGCGGTGCGCAAGGTGGCCGAGTCGAAGAAGCTGGAGGGCAAGCTGGAGTACCAGAAGCTGTAAACTCGGTCCGGGG
>PKSG01000245.1:0-25948 GCA_002916505.1 Tolypocladium paradoxum
CCGTACCAGGGCCCGGGCCAGTATCCCCCGGCCCGCGCCGCGCCGCCGCCGCCGCCGCCGCCGCCGCCTCCGTTGCAACCCACCAACTCGTTCCACGATGGCCGGTCTCCGGGCTCCATGTCCGGCCCGGTGCCGTCGCCGTACCGACCCATCTCGACGCCGGCCAACGCCCCGGGCGCGAGCACAGCCGGATATCCGTTTCCGCCGACGCAGGCTCCTCCACAGGAGATGACGAGCCCCAGCCAGCGACATCAATATCCGCCGGGCCACTACCAGCAGCAGCAGCAGCAGCAAATCCAGCAGCAGCTCCAACAGCAGCAGCAGCTCCAACAACAGCAGCAACAACTCCAACAACAGCAGCAACAACTCCTACAACAGCAGCAGCAACGCCAACGACGGGATAGCTACTCGCAAGGGGTCGCGCCGCATGGCCCGGGAGCCTACGTGCAACAGCAGCATCCAGTCCCACAGACACCCCCCGTGGGCACGCCAGGCGGCTCCTCGTCGTCGCACCCGTACCTCCACCAGCGGTCTCAGTCCACCCACTCCACGCCAACCTCGACCTCGGCACAGAGCCAGCATCAGTTTGGGCCGCCGCATGTCCACGGCAGTCCCGTAGTCGCCTCGCGGCCGCCTCCCTCTGCTGCCGAAGTTGCTGGTGCTGAGTATACCCGTCAGCTCTCGCAACCTCCCGCGCCTCTCGGCCCACCGCACTCGGCTGGCCCCAGGCATTCTGTTAATGCTGGCCACGGCGGATTCCCCCAGCCCCCGAGCCCCTACCAGCACAGAATATCGTCGACAGGCAACGCACAGTCCGTGCAACAGCAAGCCTCGCCAAACCACCCACCTCCCCCGCCCGCGGTTCAACGCATGTCGAGCGCCCGCAGCTCGTACGAATCACCAGCGTCCGACACCCACCGTCCGAGGTCGCATCACGAGCGAGAACATAGCCTGTCCGTGAGTCCGAGGACGCGAGTGGCCTCCCTGGCGAGCAACCCCGAGCGACCGTCCCTGACCGTGTCCACCGAAACCGAGAGGAGGCCCGCTCCCGCCCTTCAGAACATGGCCGTTGACGTGGACCACACGGTGACGCCTGCGAAGCGGAAGCTGGAAGACCGCAGCATGAGCCCCAGGGAGCTGGAGAACAGAGAGGTTCGGCTTCCGCCTGGCGAAGTGAATGGAGGGTACGCTGCTGGTGCCCAAAAACCCGCATCGCCTGTCGCTCCCCGGAAGAGCCGCATCTGTCGCCCCCAGCCGCCTGTCTGGGCGGAGAGCGCTCGTACCCTGGGCAACAAGATGCCCAACCACGCCAACTTTGTCCTCTCGAAGCGAGCGCACGCCCACCTCAACGGGAAATCTGACAGCGGCCAGATGACGGAGCGATCCAGCCGCCATGCATCCCCAGAAACAGCTCGGGCGCAGTCCAGCGGTGCCAGCAACCAAGCTCCCGCCCAACCCGCGGCCGAGCCAGGTCCGCAGGACATTCTGGGCCCCTGGGAGGCCAGCATCACAGGGGTCAAGCCGTACGAGGAAATCTCCAAGACGGTCGCCGACTTTGTCTTTATTCACGTCGTCAACAATCCCGACTTCAAGGAGATTGCCAGCCGCGGCATACAGTTTGAGATTGAGGCAAAGCTGGGGACCCTGATTGACAAGGACACCAACTGCCGGGTAGACAGGCTCCTGGACTCTGAATGTGTCCTGCACGACACTGGCCGGGTTGCCTTTCGGAGCAGCATGACCGAGGTAAGACCATGCTCTTGTCCTTGTCGGGGCATTGTTCGCTGACGCGTTTATTGTCCAGGCACACCACAAAGCATTCAACGACTTCTTGAACCACGTTGTCATCCAGACCGATCCGCGTGCGCCCAACGGAGGCACCAGGGTTCAGGTGCACTACAAACACAGGCGAGAAATCGACCGCTTCTTCGACTTGCCTCCCGACCTGCAAGCCCGCCTCCCCGGGTGCATGCGTTCCAGACTGGGGACTCGCGGCAGGAATGTCCGGGCGAGGGTGACGTACGACCAAAAGACGCGAGAGGTTCTCAACAAGATCATCAAGGCCCGTGTGGCTGACATTGACTTGCACATGCCCTCGTGCCCGATGGACTGCCGACTCAGCATCAACCTCGAAATGACCTGGGACGGGCCAATGGAGGAGTTGGAGCAGGTGGCTGGCCATGCCGACAAGCAGCCCGATCGTAACAAGGATCGGCTGAGCTACACCCAAGGCCATTACCAGATTGACCTGACCCAGGTCACGCAAACCCTTTCCGGGCCAGGCGTAAGTATCCGCTCTACCCATGACATGTCCCCGCATGCTTTGCAAACATATGCTGACTTCTGACACAGAATTCTCAACGGGTCGAAAAGGAACACGAGCTCGAGATCGAGTTGGCCCCCGGCATCGTCATCGACCAGGGCGCAAAGGCGATGAGCGGCGGCCCCCACCGATACCAGGAGCTTGTGGAGGGCTTGCTGGACAACGTGCGGGTGCTGGCCAGAAAGGCCAGGGAGTTTTCCTGATGGCCACTGTGCTTGGCCCTTTGTGAGTTCACAGACAGCCACGCTTGGGCGTGCATCTGCTGCTGGAGAGAGCAGCCAGAACTGTATTTAAAGTAGAGGGCATCGACTCTAGTCAGGGAGCCATTCGTCCCGGAGAAGGGACGGGAGAAAGGAGGGAACGGGCTGGGAATCAGCGCGGCGCAAATTGTACATTTTGTTCACGGTGAACTGTCGGCCAGATTTGTGTCCCCCAGCGCGCGTTTGTGGTAGCACCGGTGCCATGTAGAGTCGAGGAGCTGAGCGGACTGTGAGAAGGGCGAGGGCGTTTGGGGAAACGATGTGGCCTGCGCTATCTTGGTGTTTCCTAGTCGGGACGACCATCGTAACAGTTTGCTGTCTACCTCTACGTAATCGCTGTTGTCTTGTTCCCCTCCTCAACGGCCCGAGCTGAGTGAGATCTTCTCCTAGGGAGGCACAGGTTGTTGACTACAGGTGACGATGAAATTGGCTTTTCACTGACCACTCCGGACTCTAATGCGTCTCCTCAAGGGAGGGATCTGCGCGCCTCATAGTTGTCTTGCGCAAACCAGCTGTACGATGGTATCTGATGACATCTTAATTTCTATTATTGCTTTTCATATCCCGAAAGACTTGCCTTTTTACGTGTTGCTTTACGTGTTCATCAAACGTGCCCATGAGGAGGACGTCTTGTTTCTTCGTGGCCCTGGAAAGACAGAGTCATATTGAACGCTGGATACTCATGATTGTTTTAGGAAAGACAAATGATTCATGTGTCGGTTAGTCTACTTGTGACCTGGCTGAGATTCACCACTGCGTGGTGATAGCATGGACTGCTCTCCGTTGTCAAGACGCGTCTGAGTTGAGGCAGGGCTAGTTGACATGAATGCCACAACATCTCCCGCAATGTGATGCACTTCCCGGCGGACATCTCATAGCTCTGAGAGAAGAGAGCGATGTCTTTGGCGGCGACTTGCGTGCCTGCGATTCAAGGAAGGCATTCATAGTCGAGGCAGCTATGCTCATCATCTCGAGGAACGAAGAGACGAAAGGTATTTGCCCCTTGTGCTTGCCATTGGCCTAAAACAACTATTGGTCCGTTGAGTTCGCCCAGCCTCCGATTGGTGGCTGTTTTGCCTCGTCAGGGGCCCTGTTGCTCAGCAGACCTCTCCCGGGCCTTGGAGACGAGCATGGTGCCGTCCAGTGAGGCAACGGGACAGCTGCATGTACAAGCTGATGGGTCGCATTGCGTGGGGACGACCTGACTACGTGCTCGAGGGTCTTGCCTTGCACCCTGTAGTCGGTGTAAGCGAACATTCTACGCATGGCAATCCCTTTCGGGTGACGTCGTTCTGCTGCTATGGTCAATTAGACGCCCGCAGGCGTCAGGAGTATTCGTATCCACGGCTCGCTACCAGAATCGCTGACGGCGGCTCGGGGTGGAGCATAGTTTCGGCCAAGGTCCAATGCTCTGAATACGTCTCCCGCTCGGGGTCCAATCTCCATACAATTCAGAACTGACAAGAACGAGGAAATCAGCTATTCCTTACAGAGGCAAGGGACGGTATAGAATGTGACGTAGCCCGATCACCCTGCTGTACCACTGAGCCACAGAACGAACTTGTTCTTTCTTCGGGTTGCCGGCAAGCCTCGTCGAGCCCCTTCACCGAAACCCAAGGAATCCGATGAGGCGTCCGTCCTGGCTGCTGACATTGGCTCATATTTCTGCCCGAGAGCCGGGGGGGTCAGTTGGGCGCTTTCCAACGAATCAGCGTAAGCATTGTCTGGCTGAAAGGTCTTGCATCCGAGGCAGCGGCTCGGTTGAACTGAACGACGACAACTTACCTCTCCAAACGTTGGAATCCAAGGCCGAAGAAGTCGCCAACTATGGCCAATCCTCATGACTATACAGTCGGCTGGATCTGCGCCATAACCACCGAGTACGTTGCTGCACAAGCCTTTCTCGACGAAGAGCACGAAGGACCGGAGTTCGTGTCTACAAACGACAACAACGACTACACACTGGGCAGGATTGGGAGACACAATGTCGTCATCACCGTCCTTCCCCATGGCGAGTACGGAATATCGTCCGCCGCCGGCGTCGCGAGAGACATGCTTCACAGTTTTCCCAACGTCAGAATCGGCCTGATGGTCGGCATCGGCGGTGGCGCACCGAGTCCCAAGAATGATATCCGTCTCGGGGACGTCGTCGTGAGCGCTTCTGGCGTTAGGAAGTGCGGCGTATTCCAGTACGACTTCGGAAAGGCCATGCAAGATCAGGAATTCCAGGAGACGGGATTCTTGAACCAGCCGCCCTCGATTCTGCGAGCAGCAGTAAACGGGCTCATGGCGCAGTACGAGGGCAAGGGACACCGGCTTGAAGAAACTATCGAGAACATCCTCGAGAAGAGACCTAGACTACGGAAAAAATATAAGCGACCCGAGCCAAGCACTGATCGACTATATCGACCTAACATCGTCCACCCTGCAAACGACGAGTCCAGCTGTGCGGCAGCTTGTGGCGACGACCTATCTACCCTGATATTGCGAGCCGAACGGACCGAAGACGAACATAATCCGGCAATTCACTACGGTCTGATCGCGTCGGCAAATACGCTAATGAAGGACGCTTTGATTCGGGATGAGCTTGCAAGGAAGAAGGACGTTCTTTGCTTCGAAATGGAAGCGGCTGGTTTGATGAACCACTTTCCTTGTCTGGTCATTCGTGGCATCTGCGACTACTCAGACTCACATAAAAACAAAGAGTGGCAAGGCTATGGAGCGATGACGGCCGCGGCATACGCCAAAGATCTACTATGTCGTATTACTCCAAATAGGATCGAGGCTGAGAAGAAGATCAGCGAAGTACTGTCCGGTTAGTCACACTAGTCCACATGTCAATGCCATGGCAACCAATAACACAATTTTTGCGGCAGTCGTCCGAGAAGGCATCGATTGCCTGGTCCGCAAGCCACACCATCAGGAGTATGAGTCCATCATTGAGTGGCTCACACCGGCCGACTATGCTCGTCAGCAAACCGACTTCTTCAACCGACGGCAACAAGGAACAGGCCAATGGCTTTTGGACACGGAAAAGTTCCAGACCTGGGTCAAGACTAAGGGTCAAACATTATATTGTCCTGGTATTCCGGGCGCCGGAAAGACAATTCTCACTTCGATCGTGGTCAACAACCTACAAGATCGGTTCCAGAATGACGCGAGCTTGGGTATTGCGTATATTTATTGCAACTTCCGGCGGCCGGACGAGCAGACGGCCAAAGACCTCCTGGCGAGCCTGCTCAAACAACTGACTCGAGACCTGCCCGCTTTCCCAGATAGCGTGAAATCGCTCCACAACAAGCACAAGGACAGGCGGTCCCGGCCATCGTTCGAGGAAATATCGAGTGCTCTCCAATCCGTGACCGCACTCTATTCAAGATCCTTTGTTCTTATTGACGCGCTTGATGAATGTCGAGCATCGGATGGCAGTCGGACGAGATTCCTCGCAGAGGTCTTCAAGCTTCAAGCAAGGTCCGGAACCAACATCTTTGCGACTTCGAGGTTCATTCCGGAGATCGATACGAAATTCGAAGGAAGCATTTCACTGAAGATCAGTGCTGCAGAAGAGGATGTGCGGAGATATCTGCATAGTTGCATTCCACGGTGGCCAGCCTTCGTCCGTCGGAGCCCAGGACTCCAAGAGGAGGTCAAGAGCGGGATTGTTCACTCGGTCCAGGGAATGTGAGTGGCCTGTTTCCGAAGTACGACAAGATGCTTACGCGCGTAGGTTCCTCCTTGCTCAGCTCCATGCTGATTCCCTGGTCGGCAAGACAACGGTCAAGGCCGTCCGCAGCGCTCTTGCGAAGCTACCGAGCGGATCGGATGCGTACGACCATGCGTATGAGACGGCGATGGAGAGAATCCAAAAGCATGTGGCAGACCAGAAACAACTTGCTACGCAGGTTCTGCTATGGATCACTTGCGCGAGGAGACCCCTTACTATTTCAGAGCTTCAGCATGCCCTTGCAGTAGAAGTCGGCGAGACTAGGCTCGACGAAGATAACCTGGCAGAACTTGAGGAGATGGTCTCGGTATGCGCTGGGCTAGTCACCATCGATGAGCAGAGCTACATCATCCGGTTAGTCCACTACACGACACAGCAATACTTCGACAAAAACCGAGCAAAATGGTTTCCGAACGCAGAGGCAGATATCGCGACAACCTGCGTTACGTACCTGTCATTCAATGTCTTTGAGAGCGGGTTCTGTCCGACGGATGAAGAGTTTGAGGAGCGACTGAGGTCGAATCCACTCTATGACTACGCCGCAAATCACTGGGGGCATCATGCTCGTGAGGCTTCAACTCTATGCCAGGAATCCATTCACTTTCTTGTCTCTGGCGCAAAGGTTGAGTCAGCGAGCCAAGCGCTGATGGCTGTGCAACGGGGATACAGTCAACGCGTTCCACGACATATGACTGGGCTGCACTTGGTGGCATACTTCGGCATAGAGAACAGCGCGGGAATGCTAATCAGCAGGAATTATGGGGACTCAATGGATAGTTACGGCAGGACTCCACTATCCTATGCCGCCGAGAAGGGGCATGCGGCCGTCGCCAAGCTGCTCCTTGATACTGGTAGAGTCGATATCGATGCTAGAGATATCAAGTATGGTGAAACACCGCTCTTCTGAGCCACCAAGGAAGCGCATGAGGCCATAGTTGAGCTGCTTCTCGCTACGGGCAAAGTTGATATCGACGCCAGAGATGCCAAATTTGGTCAAACACCACTCTCATGGGCCGCCGAACAGGGATACGCGGCCGTTGTCAAGCTGCTTCTCGACACGGGTAGAGTCGATGCGAATGTCGAGGATATTAGGCATGGTCGGACGCCACTCTCATGGGCCGCCGAGAGGGGTCATGAAGCCGTCGTCAAGCTACTTCTCAATCCGGGTAGGGCCGATGCGGATGTCAAGGATATTTGGCATGGTCGAACGCCGCTGTCTTGGGCCACCAAGAAGGGTCATGCAGCTATCGTCAAGCTGCTTCTTGAGGAGGGAGCGAATGCCCAGTCGAGGGACAAGTATGGTCGAACACCGCTCACGTGGGCAGCTGAGAAGGGGTATACGGCCGTCGTCAAGCTGCTTCTCGATACGGGCAAAGTCGACGTCAATTTGACAGACGAGGATTATGACCAGACGCCACTGTCATATGGTGCAGTATACGGGCACGCGGCCGTCGTCAAGCTGCTGCTCGAAACTGACGGCATCGACGTCAACTCGAAGGATAAATATTGTGGTCAGACGCCACTATCGTGGGCCGCTCGAAATACGCACGCCGCCGTCGTCACGCTACTACTCAAGACGAAAGGTATTGACGTCAACTCCAAGGACACTGAATATGGCCGGACACCGCTGTCGTGGGCCGCTGGGGAGGGACACGAGACTATCGTTAGGCTGCTACTCGATGCCAACGGAATTGACGTCGATTCGGCAGACAACGCGTATGGCCAGACGCCGCTATCAATTGCCGCCGAGAATGGGCACACAGCTATCGTCAGGCTACTTCTCGAAAAAGGAGCCAACACCGACTCGAAGGATACGAAAGGTCGGACGCCACTATCATGGGCCGCTGAGAAGGGACACCAGGCTATCGTAAAGCTGCTACTCGACGCCAACTGAATTGACGTCAAGTAGGCAAGCAATGCGCATGATCAGACGCCGCTGCCAAATGCCACCGAGAATGGGCACGTGGACATGGTTGAGCCGCTCTCGACGAGGGTATTGATGTCGACTTGAAGGCAGGTACTGCTAGACGCCAGGCTGCTACATTGGCGGGCCGAGAATGGTTCTTTCCGCATCAACCTCAATTTCGAGGGCATCGTTGCTTTTTGTATGTGGCTCGGCTTGACAGAGTCGTCATTTTTTGTCGCTCTTACCGCGTCGTGGATCATTCTTCGCATGGAAAACTCAGTTGTCTCACTGGAGGCCCAATGCGATGGGAAAGACGCCGTGGAGGCGCTCTCTGTAACTGTGGACTATAATTGGGGGAGTCGCGCGATGGGATAGAACTTCTTTTGGCAACTTCCGATGTGAGTATAACCGCACCTATATTCGCGGTGGAGAGGCTGTTCTGAGGAGTCGATGGACGAAAGCGAGCGAGGCATGGTCAGAAGAACGCTGGAGATGTACAAAACCTAAAGAAAATCTGCGTATAAACCTAGAACATTGTGATGGAGGGCTGTTATCGTAGGTGTCGTTGATCAAGCAGAACCCCAGGTGGAACGGCTCCTGCAGCTCACTGACTCCTTAACGGACCTGACATTCAGGAGCCTCATGCTTCGTTCCTCAAGGCTCTTTTGCGCAAGCCGCGACCGGCTTGCCTCTTACCGATGAGGATTACATGGCGCCCAAGACCCGGCCCTCTGATTCAAGAAGCAACGGTGGAAGCTGCTACTCAACAACTACGTAATCTCCCTTATCGTAGAGCTTTCAGCAGTGTTTCGTGAGTGCTGGGCGTCGCGGAAGGGGAACTTTTGGTAATATGAATGCTCCCTGCAAGTATCAGCGTTCTTCGATAACGTCCATCGTAACGGCAACGTAATGCCATCAGGACCTTATCTCGCTGGCCCCCCGTTCCCGCCAGCGGCCGGACATGGATGATGGGGGCCCGCTGTATGGGTGGATCTTGCGTTGTACGAATACGACTGCAAGTTCCCTCTCGCTGGTTGCGAGTTGCAAGTGAAAAAGTTGCGAGTTGCAAAACTCCAGGTTCTGCTGGACGGGGGGGTTGAAGAGTTGAGCACTTTGAAGCGCATTCCCCAGATGCCCTGTCAAATGACCTGCATTCAGTTCCCCAAGTCATACATTAGATGTAGCCTCATGCACTCCACGACACGCGGCCGACCCGGGCCTCGCCTCCTCGTCCGGGGCCGGCAGGCAACAGCCGACAGCATCTGCCGCGCGAATACATGTAAGAGATTTGGTTTGGCATTGCCATCGTCGCCCTCACCGGACTCGGTACCGACGTCCCTTGCTGGCGGCGCCTCACCCGCAAACTCGCTGGGCTTTTCTGTCTGGTCTGATGGAGCCGTCTGGTGTTCCTTCTCACGATGATGATGATGATGATGATGATGCGCGCGGCGCCAACTCTGCCCGCTCTCGATTCCTTGGCCCGGCAGTGCATTCCGCCGCGCGTCAAACTCAAAGCAGCGCCGCCCGCAGCTTAAACTCAACTTGGGCCCCCTGTCAATGACACTCTGCATGGCACGCCGTCGTGTGGTTCCTGTGCGCCCCGAGTCTAAGCGCCAGATTCGGCTCCGTCAAGGTGTCTCTGGGCGCCCCCGGGATTCATGCAAAGGCACGCCGCATATCCCCGCTGGCCTTGGGCTTTGATACTCGCTTGTAGGTATTTAAAGGCGTGCGAGCCCCAGGACGGAGCCGGCGGGGCAGCTGTTGACAAGCACAAGCCGGCCCTCGGATGCTGGGCCGTCTGCTTGCTGTCGCTGGATGAGCTGCAACACCACTTCATTTGTGAGTGAAGAGCTCTTCCGATACCCGACAGCCCTCGTCAAGACAGGTAGTAAAAGAAGGCCCCCGTCTCCGTTTTCGTCGTTCCAAGTGGCTACTACTCTGCTTGGCGCATTTCGTATAAGCATACGAGCAGGTCGAGTCCCGAGCACTCTCGATCCAGCCGCTGCCACTTTCGCTCACCACTGGGGAGAGTAAGATCTCTAACCTCGGCGCGTCAAACATCCTCGGATTCAGCAGGTTTCCGTCCAACAACCGCCAGGATTCAGCAGCTTCGCCTGATAATGACCCGCCGTCCCTCATCATACGCTCACAACCCTTGCGCCGTCTCCGACATATATCCCGCAACGTTCATACATCCGCCAGGCCATCATGGACGAAGACAGCGGCCCCAGCAGCATCACCCGCGTCCACGCCTCCCACAAGGGCATCGGCGCGGGCCTCCGGTCGTTTGTGCGAGCCCTTACGACCCGCGACGGCCTCATCGGCGACTACGACTATGTCTCTCTCTTCCGGCCCAACCTGCCGTTCATGGCCAAGGGCGACTACCGGAGCCCCTTTTTCGGCCTCAGTGACAAGATACCCGTGTTACTTGCCCTCCTGCTCGGCCTCCAGCACGCCCTGTCCATGCTTGCGGGCGTCATTGCGCCGCCCATTATCCTCGGCGGCAGCGGCGGTGCCAACCTCGAGCCGGCGCAGCAGCAGTATCTCGTCTCGACGGCGCTCATTGTGTCGGGGATTCTGTCGAGCGTCCAGATAAACCGCTTCCGCATCCCCAAGACGGGGTGAGTCTCCTCCGTGCTTCGTTCACGAGAATCCTTTTTCCCCTTTGACCACCATCCTGTCCTCCTTCTTCCCAACCGAGAACCACCGAGCTGACATGCCCTCAGCTACTTCATCGGCACCGGCATCCTCTCCGTCGTCGGCATCTCCTTCAGCATCATCCCCATTGCCCAGGGCGCGTTCCGGCAGATGTACGCCAACGGCTACTGCCCCTCGGACGCCAACGGCAACCCGCTGCCCTGCCCCAAGGGCTACGGCGCCCTCATCGGCACCTCGTCCGCGTGCGCGCTCGTTGAGATCCTCATCTCCTTCCTGCCGCCGCGGATCCTGCTGCGCATGTTCCCGCCCATCGTCACGGGCCCGACGGTGATGCTCATCGGCGTGCACCTCATCGAGAGCGGCTTCAAGGACTGGATGGGCGGCAGCGGGCCGTGCTCGAACCCGGCCGGCGCCGGCAACCAGAGCGCGCTCTTTGCAAAGTGCCCGACCATGCACGCGCCGCACGCGCTGCCCTGGGGATCCGCCGAGTTCCTGGGGCTGGGCTTCTCGGCCTTTGCTACCATCGTCCTGTGCGAGCGCTACGGGTCGCCCATCATGAAGTCGACGTCGGTCATCATTGGGTTGCTCGTCGGCAGCATCATCGCCGGCGCGTGTGGCTACTTTGACGCCGCGGGCATCGATGCGGCGCCCGTGGCCTCGTTCATCTGGGTCCAGACGTTCCCGCTGTCCGTGTACGGGCCGCTGGTGCTGCCCATCATGGCCGTCTTCGTCATCTGCGCGACCGAGGCCGTGGGCGACATCACGGCCACCTGCGACGTCTCGCACCTCGAGGTCGAGGGCCGCAACTACGAATCGCGCATCCAGGGCGGGCTGTTGACGGACGGGCTCAACGGCATCGTGGCGGCGCTCATGACCATGACGCCCATGAGCCGCTTCGCGCAGAACAACGGCGTCATCGCGCTGACGCGGTGCGCCAACCGCAAGGCCGGGCTGGCGTGCTGCTTCTTCCTCGTCGTCATGGGCGTCTTTGCCAAGTTCGCCGCCGCGCTCGTCGCCATCCCCAAGCCCGTGCTGGGCGGCATGACGACGTTCCTCTTTGCCGCCGTCGCCGTCTCGGGCATGGCCATCCTCTTCCGCGGCGTGCCGTTCAACAGGCGCACGCGCTTCATCCTCACGACGGGGCTGTCGCTGGGCTACGGTGCCACACTGGTGCCCAACTACTTTGAGAACATGTTCACGTACAAGGGCGACAACCACGCGCTGGAGGGCTTCCTGAACGCCATTGTGCTCGTCATGGAGACGGGCTTCGCGGTCACGGCAGCCGTGTGCATGGCGCTCGACCTGGTGCTGCCGGCGGAGATGGAGGAGGACATTGATGCGAGGAACGTGGAGCTGGCGGACGTCGACACGGCCATTCCGAACAAAGAGGACACGCCCTCACGGAGACTGTCGCAGAGCTGAAGGGTTTCTTGAGAGGAGGTGACTTCCTAGGGGGCTTCTATGCTTGTCAGTGAGAAGGATACGCACGCCGGCTGGTTGACGGGGAGTTTATATGTGTCAGCGACGTGAGACTCTGCACTTCTATTAGCACGAACATGTACGTGGTTGAAGCTGGATAACGCATCAGTAAATTGATGGTCTCAACAAAGGACGCCAGTACAGACTGTAAGCGCAAGTAGTTGCGTGAAGTAGGTACCTTAGTCGACAGAGGAAAATAGCTCCAAACGTAAAGACAGTAGTTATTCAATGGACAGCATGCCACTCCCGGGTCTCCTGAAATGCATATGCTGCAGTTGACATTGTCCCAGCGTCGACAATGAACAAGCTGCGTCGGTCTGCTCTTCAGCTCTCGTCTTCCACGGCCTTTGCATTCCATCAGACAAGCAAAACAGGATCAAAATCTCCAATTTCCATTCTCGGCCACCGTCCGGCACCGCCCCGGGCCGAAACCTCGGACAGACACGGCCCCACCCGCACCTCCATCGCCCAAACGGGCATAAACGACTTCGTCTCACGCCCTCCTGTTCCCCATCCCCTGACAATGCGAATCTCCCATCTGCCATGCCCGCAGGATGCTCAATTCCCAATCCTCCCGGCCATGATTGGGCCACCCGAGCTCTCTGAGACCCGCGCGGGGTGCGCACACCAGGCCGCTCGCCCTTTGTCGCCTCCACCCTCCTCGCCTGCTCGATCTGAGGGACCGCTTGCGGTCCCCGAGGATGGCGTTTGCAGCCCGCGCCGTTCAGTCTTGAATTCAGCACGGAGCTGGGACCGAAGAGACCGCTGCGACTGCTGCTCGTGAGAGAGGAGTCACCAACGACTCCTGGACATGAACCCGACCATTGCTGCGACGGCGCACACATCCTCCTCTACAGCTACGACGACGACGACTTCGCCCTCGGCCCGATCGCAGCCCTCGTCTGGCCCTCGCCGTCTTGCCGTGGCGGTGCGGCCGGCGATCGTGGCCCGACAACCCTCGCCGCCAACCCTGCCATGGCCAGCAGTCGAAACACCAGCACCAGCAGACGCAGACGCAGCATGCCCAGCCTCGCCTCGCATTGTCTACGGCCCCGCCACCGTCGTCATCTACGACGAGGAGCTCACCATGAGTGTCCCGAAGCGGTTCTCTGCCAAGCGTTGGATCCTGCTCCCGCGGAAACCTGACGCGGATCCTTTGAGAGCCATCCATGAGGGTCCTCGAATGGGCGTGGTGGGAGGGGAGAACCTTCAGGGAGGAAGCGACGCGGGGGCTGGATCACGGCTTTGCGAAGCAAACGAACCGCGAGTATGAAAGGACGCTGCGTCGAGAGTGGGACACCGCGAGCGCAGTTTGAGGTTGACTGGAGTCGTCATGAATATGTCAGTTTACTTTTGTCGCCACGCCTATTGCACTGGGATAGTTTACAGTGATACCCTTGATGTTTGTACACTTCCGACAAAGTGAGGGAGTTTTGCCCACAAATGAGCGAGGTTGAGCCATCAATCCATGCCCTCAAAGCCCAGGATGCCGTGTGCCCCCATGGGCCCCAGCTTGCTGCTCTTGACCTCCTTGCGCCGCTTGGCCCGGCGCTTCATCTCGGCCACTCCATCGTCGTCGTCGCTGTCATCGTCGTCGTCGCTGTCGTTCTCTGCTGCCCGCTTGCCCTTGCGGTCATCCTTGGCCTCGTCGTCGTCGTCACTCTCGTCGTCGTCTTCGTCGTCATGCTCGCCAGCCCCCTGAAGCTCTGACAACTCCTCCCAGACCTTGACTTTGCGCCCTCCCGCGCTGATAAGCCGGTTTGCAGAGTCAAAGCCCAGAGACACGACGCCCTCCATGTCGTCGTGCCGCAGGTTCGCCGACGCGACGACTTCCCTGCGCACCAGGTCGACGACGCGGAGGCTACCGTCGCCCACGCCGCACACCACCTTCTTGCCCAGGCCCATGTCCTGCGGCACGCGCACAATGGCGTCGATGCTCTCGCCGCCGCCCTTCTTGCTGCCATCCACGATGATGCGTTCCTGCTGGTCGTCCCACGCGCCCTTGTCCCACAGCGTCAGCACGCCGGAGCCGGAGCCGACGGCCACGACGCCGTTGTTGCGGTTGCGCTTGGGCCCCAGCCCCGGCACGAAGCACGAGCTCAGCAGCTCGTCCCCCTGGTCCTCGCTGCGGACTAGCACCCCGCGGCGCACGTCGGTGACGGCGAGCGTGGTGCCGCCGGTGCTGACCCACTGCTTGGGGAAGCCGCTGGTGCTCTCGTCCGAGGGCGGCAGCGGCGTCATGGAGGAGACGTAGTCGGCATGCGGGTAGTGCGTCTGCGCGGGCCGCCTGGCCAGAGCGCCGCCGTCGCGCAGGTCAACGATGTGCAGGGCGCCCGAGTCGGTGGCGAGGAGGAGGCTCAGGGGGTTGAGGACGTGGAGCAGCGTCGGGGCGTCGGGCACGGCGGTGGTGCTGGGGATGCAGGCCTTGGAGACGACCTGGCCGGTGAGGGGGTCGAAGCACTTGACGAGGGCGTCGGTGCCGGCCGAGTACATGGCTATGTCGCCGTCAGAAGCAGACCAGACAGACTCATGATTCAACGGTAGACGCACCCCTCCCATCGTGGCCGTACGCCAGGCACCGGCAGCTGCCCTTGTGCCTCCGCGTCCTCCACGCCGTGTCGACGCTGCCCCGGCCGTCGCTCAGCACGCTCGTGTCGGCATCGGCGTCGGCGCCCTCGTCGGAGGCGCCGCCGGGGGGCAGGCGGAATGTCTCGACGTGGCCGCTCGCGAGGCCGACGGTCAGCAGCGGCTCTGTGGGGTGCAGCGCCGTCGCGAAGACTTCGGCCTGGAGCGGCAGCGTGCACAGGTTCTCAAACATCTTGTCTGGGCTCGATGGCGGCTCGTTTTCGGGGGGACGGGGTCAATGGTTCGGATTTGGGGACCGCAGCAGGTTAATGGCGCCAGGGCGACTTCATTGCCAGTCTCTGCCCGATCGTGAAGGCGGAGATGGTCCAGGTGGTTGCTGATGCTGTGGTGGAATTTTCTCGATGATGCGATGTGTTATCGACGGCGATAACAAAACATCAGAGCTCTGGAACGGAGCTCCAGACCGTACTGTGCGGATGTCTGAGTTGGCTTGAACGCGCACTGCATTTCCTTCATCTTATTACCTGTTCACAACAGTGTAACGGACACTTGGCTTTAGATGCGGCTTATTACGACAGACGGAGAGCATGATGAACAGTGGCAAATGCAAATGTATCATGGCATGTTGGCATGTGGAAAACACGATATAAGCGAATGTCTGCTTGTATTCAGACGGCCATCACCGTGGGCTGCATTGGCGGTTCGTCAGCAGTTCACCGTAGCGGCATTTCTCGCGATAGAGGATGTAGTTAAACCAATTCAAGGAATGCAGTGGCCGACGATTTTCATCGCCACATCACCGGCGCTTTGATGCGATGAAGTGCAGAATGCTGCCGTGATGCTCTCTGGGGGAGCTTGTCACAGTGCGAGGGAACCTGAGGCACCCCACGATCCAGCTCCTGCCGCCCTGCCATGTGCCAACTCACCCACTCACGTCCTCGCAGCTTCACAACTCTTCTCCGCGCTTTCAGCTTCAGACTCGGCTTCAACCTCCACCATGCTGCTGCCGGGTGCCGGGCTCGCCTGCCGCTCGGCGCTGCTGCTGCTGCCGCTTCTTCTGGCAGCGACGGTCATAGCATCATCTGCCACCGACGCGATCCGCTGCATCATGTATCTCACGGGGTCAGTTGGGACCTGAACTCGCTGCGTCAAAACGCGTGAACCAAAGCTAACTCTGGGCACAGCCAGCACGATGTCGTTCCCTCCGATTCAGGCCTCACTGCCGACATCACACATGTGATTCTGGCCTTTATGCGATCCGACATTTTCAACGTCGACGAGACTCCCACCCACTTCCCCTTATTCACGACCGTGGAAAGAGTGCGCCAGCAGTTTCAGCCCGATACACACGTCATGGTGGCCATTGGCGGATGGGGAGACTCGCAAGGCTTCGAGGACGCAGCCCGGGACGCCGCATCGAGGAAGCGCTGGGCACGGCAGGTCAAAGCCATGATGGACCAGACGGGAGCTGATGGCGTTGACATCGACTGGGAGTACCCAGGGTAAGCACCCTCTTCTTAGTTTCAAGACTAAATCCCAACGTTTTGACAGTGGAAACCGCGACGACTACAAACTCATCCCCAACTCCAAGCGGGAATGGGAGATTGAAGCCTTTGTCCAGCTGCTCGAGGCACTTCGCTCTGCTGTTGGCCCCGCCAAGATTTTATCTGTTGCGGTCCCAGGCATGCAGCGCGACTTGATGGCATTTACGTCCTCGACGGTCCCGCGCATCGTCGATCATGTCGACTTCATCAATGTCATGACTTATGACCTGATGAACAGGCGAGACACGGCGGTCAAGCACCACAGCGGCGTTGCCGAGTCCCGTGACGCCATTCGGCGATATGTGGAGCGCGGTGCGTCGCCGAGCATGTTAAATCTGGGGCTGGGATACTACGTCAAGTGGTTCATGACGCAAGAATGCGATCCGGAGCGGCCCCTCGGATGTCCGACGCAGCTGCTCGAGGATCCAACGACGGGAGCCGACCTGGGCAGGACGGCGGCCTTTAGCTGGCACGACGAGACGCCTGCGGAGCTGGCCGAGTCCTTTGCTCGGGCTCGGGCGGAGGGGACTTACGACGACGACGGCAGTTATGGCTACTGGGATGGCCGGGAGAAGCGGTGGTGGTCGTTTGACACGCCCCGGGTCGTCGGCCGGAAGCTGGCCGAAGTTGTGGGACCTTGGGGGCTCGGAGGCGTGTTTGCATGGGGCCTCGGCGAGGATGCCCCCGAATTTGCACACTTGACGGCCACGGCCGAGGGCGTGAGAGCTCTGAGGCGCCGGGCCGGAGGTAATTCGACGCGGGATGAGCTGTGAAGAGCAGTGAATCATGATACCAGTGCTCGCCACGTGAGCATCGACAGTGGCCTACACGTTCCCAGACGGTGTGAAGCGGACCTCTTGCCGCGACGGTGATGTGAAGGACGCAACGTGCCTGACGTCAGGGCGGCGCAGAGATTTGAGAGACAGGCAACCGATGGACCACGTGGTGGCGAGGTAATCTCGCCTGGGGAGTCTGGACTTGGTGTCAATTCAAGCCTCGAGTCCTCGGTTCGACATGATCCATCCCCCAGGCACGTGGTGCAGGTTTCATCGCCCAAGCGCCGTCACACAACACGCCTCTGCACAGGGCCTGGCAACATCGTCGTCGACATGGCTATCGCGGAGGCATCGAACAAGCCTGCTCGCCGGGGTTGGACTGCGGATACGGCGAATCAAACGCGGCAATTGATGCACGCATCCCCGACTCCCCACTCTGGGGCCGTCCATCTCCACGAAGGCATGCCTCGAGGCTCGGCAACGGGCACACGTGCGCCGTTCTCTGCCTGCGGAGCCCTCGTGGTGGCTGCCGTGTTGAACAACCTTGTTCAATATGCTCATTTAGCCTGCATGGTGGCGCGGCTGTTTCTCCCCCACTTGGGAGTCCGTCCGAGGCGAAGTGCCTGGATTCCAGCCACGAGTAGATCGATATTCAGGAACTAACGTCGCTTGATACCGAGCTGCAGCGGGGAGCATCCTCATTGAGCCATGCACTCTTGACCCAGAGCGGCAGCGCGGTCCCTGTCGGTTGACCAACCGCGATCCCCTGCTCGTGGACTGACTGGTCATAAGAAGTCGACGGGCTGCCCTCGCTCCATGGGGACGTCCTACTGTCCTTCTGAGCTTCTCTGATACTCATCGTCAGCGGATATCCTTGAGTGGGGAAGCAGCCAACATGAAGTTCACAACCTCGTCCCTCGTTGCCGGCCTCGCCGCCGTCGGCCATGTCTCGGCCAAGCCGTGCCCTTCGAATCCCAAGCCCATCAAGCAGATCGAGCTGGGCCCGCGGCCGTACTATCTCATCAACAACATGACCGACGGCCCGCTCAAGTCCAAGCTCCAGTCATGCACCGAGACCAGCATGAAGCCCAGCAGGTGGTCCATCGGGCACCGCGGCGGCGCTTGCATGCAGTTCCCCGAGCACTCCAAGGAGTCCAACCTGGCGGGCGCCCGCATGGGAGCCGGCGTGCTCGAGTGCGACGTCTCCTTCACCAAGGACCGCCAGCTGGTCTGCCGCCACAGCCAGTGCGACCTGCACACGACGACCAACATCGTGGCCATCCCGGCGCTCAACGCCAAGTGCACGCAGCCCTTCCAGCCCGCGGCCAACGGCAAGCCGGCGTCGGCTACGTGCTGCACCAGCGACATCACGCTCGCCGAGTACAAGTCGCTGTGCGCCAAGATGGACAGCTCCAACCCCGCGGCCACGACGCCCACGGATTACCTCGGCGGCACGCCCAACTGGCGCACCGACCTGTACGCGACGTGCGGCACCGTCATGGATCACAAGGAGCACATCGCCATGGTCGAGTCGCTGGGCCTGCACCACACGCCGGAGCTCAAGGCGCCCATGGTCAAGATGCCGTTCCAGGGCGACTACACGCAGCAGATGTACGCCCAGCAGTTCATCGACAACTACAAGAAGGCGGGCGTCCCCGCCTCGCGCGTGCTGTCGCAGAGCTTCGAGTACGGCGACATCCTGTACTGGCTCAAGGCGGAGCCCGAGTTTGGCAAGAACGCCGTCTTTCTCGACGAGTCGGGCGACACGCCCGAGACGTACGCCGGGGCCATCAAGAACCTGACCCTGTACGTCAAGGACGGCGTCAAGACCGTGGCGCCGCCCATGAACTACCTGGTGGAGAGCAAGAACGGCGCCATAGTGCCCAGCGAGTACGCCAAGCGGGCCAACGAGCTGGGCCTCAAGATCATCACCTGGAGCCTGGAGCGGTCGGGCCCGCTTGCGGCGGTGCACGCCAAGGGCAACTACTACTACTCGTCGATCCAGGACGTGGTCAAGCAGGACGGCGACATGTACACGCTGCTTGACGTGCTGTACCGGGGGGCCAACGTGACGGGCATCTTTTCGGACTGGAGCTCGACGGTGACGTTTTACGCCAACTGCTTCAAGGTGGGACTGTTTTGAAGCGACGGGATGGGTACAATGAGCAACGGAGAGAAGTAATGGCCACATCGGTGATGTAGTATAGAGAGGCGAAGTATATTCTACTTCTTGTACATATAGACTGCGACCGTCTCACAAATGGACCGGAATGCCGCGTCTGTTGATTCCGTCACCTCTCAGCGTCTGGACTTTATGCTGCCCGCCCATGTAAAGCTCCAAGCCGTTGCAGAACGAAGTGTTCAGTTACTCCCAGATGGTTCTGCTCTGGAGACGGAGCCTTGGGTGATTCGACCTTGGTGCTTAATCGCAATGTAGTTGTAGCACACCATTGTCACCCCCGGGATCAAGCTGGTCAGGCTCTGCGCAAGTTGCCCAATTCTTCCTGAACAGAGCTGGGTGTCGGGGCTGGCGCGTTTGGATTGTCCGGCGTAGGATCAGCCTGGTCCTCGCGAGGGGCCATGATGAAGGCGATCAAATGGCTAGGGCGTTGCTCCCCGTCAAGACACTTGGATCGAGGCTGTCCTTCTTGTTCTCCATTTCTGACCTTGGCCCGTGACGAGGTTGAGGCAGTTTTGCTGGAAATGTGTGTCTGGAGAGAATGCCAGATTCTCCAAGAACATGCCCCTTGAGCCCCGGCAATCAGAGACCGTTTTCGTAATTGCAATTGCGATTGCGACGGGTACGACTTACCATGTACACGGCCGCCGGAGAGACGACAGTGAGGACTGTGCAACCTTGGAGGCCAGCAATGCCAATGTTTAGGACATTGCAGCCGAAATCCGAAAGCATTCTCAGTGAGGCGAAGGTATAATCATTCTAGTTCGCTGATAATTGTGAGTGAAAATGAACAAGAACAAAACGATAGAGCGCACGACTATACCAACGAAACGAATCCAGTTCAGAACCAAACATGATAATTGGAGACTCACTAGAATAGGCCAGGTTAACAGGGTTGGTGTTGGGGTTATTTCTGGTCGAGACCAGGGCGTCTGTTGTTGTTTTGAGGAATGAATCGATAGAGCTCTGGAGCACGTTCTGAAGAGTTCTCTTGAGCAAGTGGTGAGTTTCATTCTCAGTGCCCAAGAATGTGCCATTAGAGGCTACACACCCGAAAATCCATCTCGTACTCGCATGTGCCGCCTCATTGCTCGGGAGTCGGCAGTGCGGCTCACGCGCCAGATGTAATGGTAATAATACCCACAGCTGAGATATATCTCACCCAGCGTGACTTGCTCACACGCATCGGCATGCCGTACACCAACTTTCATTTCCAGAAACCCAACCTCGAATGGTTCTCATCAAAGTCGTGGAAAGGCCACCGTCACAAGTTACTTGGTTGGATTCTGTCTCGCCTTGTTAAGACCGTGAATTCCGAAGTAGCCTGTTTTTATACGAACGGCTGTCAGTGCCACTGCTTTCCATGTCCACGGCATGGCTCGTAGGGGTTCTTCTCATCTTTTCGTCCCCCACTCGCATGAATGACTTCCCAGTCTTCTGTGATGATATAAGGAGTGCTTTTCGTGCATCGCCCGTGTATGCGAGCAACCAACGCAGGCATGTAGTGCTTACAGGCGGGGACTAGGGGAGAAGTGGTGCATAGTCTTGTACGAAGTACACGGAATCGATGGCCTCCGTGGCAGATCGCGGCGTTGAAATATCGTCGCCTCGAGACAAAAACGACTGCGTACTGCTGAAATGGTTCGCCCGTGTTACCCTTGTACGGAGTATCTCGGACGCGGTTGGATGATGCCGATGCCGGGTTATCCGTTGCCTCGCCATCATCCTGCAGGGTGCACTTCTGACTCGTCAACAGCATGGAACTTTGGCCTTGAATAGTACATCCGTTATAGAACGCGGAGTTATCGTAACTAAATCCTGTAACCTAAACACCTGGACGGGAAACAGGCAGGTATTTAAAGGGAGCTGGACCACGAACACTGGCCCTTCGTGGTCCCTGATGCTGGGGATGAAGTCACAAGGCACAAGTAGATCGGCAGGTGTCACTACAACGAATCAACGATAGTAAAACGTGGCAGGGCTTCCGAGCGGGAATGCGACGCTGGCGTGTGAGTTGTGACGCAACCAATACTCGGGGTTCACCACCTGTGGCACCGGGCACGGTTCAATTCCTTGAGCGACTGCAGCCCGGGCTTTTCTGGATCCATTGTTATATAAAGTCGAGGTGCCAACACTAACACAGGACGAAAAAAGCGCACGACCTGGAAAGCGAAAGTAGATATTACACAGCAAAGCACCATCATGGGCCCCTTTGTTCGGCCACCGGCGCCAAACTTCAACATTACCGCGTCCGACTTGGCCGAGCAAGGCTTTCTAACGGTGCAGCGGCTGCAGAATGCTTTGAGTGCTATTGTTGACAATGTTGCGTTGGAGGATGCCTCGTTTGATAATACCGTTCGTCAACTGGCCCAGGCCGAGAATGAGCTCAATTTCGACGCTCAGTACATGTCTCTGCTTCGGTCGGTAGCACCTTTATCGAAAATACGACAAGCAGCATCCGACGCTGGGAAAGAGATCATCAGGGGATACTTGGCCATGCTTCAGCACGAGAGGCTGTTCGCGTTGGTCGATGCCGTCCACGACAGGGCCCACAAGGAGGATCTCGACTACGAATCAAACGGCTTCTCGACAAAATCCATACCACGTTTGTCGACAATGGCATGAAACTAAAAGGGGATGATCGGGACCAGTTTGGCGAAATCACGAACCGCTTGACCGAGCTCAGCGCAGCGTTCATGGCCAACGTGGGCAGTGAACCAGGAAGTGTATGGAAGTCCGAGCAGGCTCTCGCAGGTTTGTCAAGAGGCAAGCTGGAAAGCCTAGACCAGGACTCGGATGGGAACAGGCGCATCAACCTCACCCGCCCAGACGTCACCGCAGTACTGAGGCAATGCCACGTCGACGAGACCCGGCGAGAGGTGTTTCTGCGCAGCCAGGCTATCTTCCCGGACAATGTGCCAATATTCCAAGAAGCCATGGTCCTTCGAGATAAAGCTGCTCGCCTGCTTGGGCACCCGTCGTTTTCTGCCCAGAGACTCAAGGATAAAATGGCCAAATCCCCGGAGACTGTCGACAAGTTCCTCGCGGAACTAAACGGGAGACTGCAACCGCTGATATGCGCCGAGATTCGACATCTTCGGAGGCTCAAGGATGCACGAGAGGACTCGTCGTTTTACTTGTGGGACTTTGAATACTACCATCAAAAGATCCTGAAAGGGAGAAGGGTGGATCACGAAGTTGTCTCGGAATACTTTCCGGCGGATCACGCCATCCAACAGATGAATATTTTCCAACATTTGTTCGACCTATCTATCGAGGAGGTAAAAGACCGAGCAGACGACCAAGTGTGGCACCCGGACGTGAAAATGTTTGCGGTTTGGGACTCAAAGAATGCACACTTCCTGGGCTAGCTCATCGGCCAAGTCTTATCAGAACGATAGGAATACATGACATACTTGGGCAGACGCGGTATGCCATGTTCAGCGGGCATCGCACGGTCCGTGCGTGACTTTGTCGAAACGCCAAGCCAGCTGCTGGAGTACTGGTGTTGGAACCCAGAAACTCTACAGCAGCTCAGCTGTCATTACTCATACCTGTCCGATGGCCATCGGCAGGCCCGGTGCCGGCTGCAGGGTCAGGCAGATGCCAAACAGCCATCTAAAGAACTACCTCGAGAACTCATCGCCGAGCTCATTGCATCAAAGCATGTCAACCAAGGAATTTCAACCTCGAGGCTTGTAGCCCTGGGGATGTTCGATATGCAAGTTCATGACCCAAAATCATCAGGCGACCTGGAAACCACAAGCATTGCCAACACGTACAGTTCTCTGCTGCGGGACGTTACTCATCTGGCTGGACCGAAAGACGGTGCATCCATGGGGCACGGCTACGCGACGACAGCTCACTTCATGTGGGGTGCTGAAGCAAACTACTACTCGTACCTCCAGTAAGTCGAGTTTTCTCTCTTCCGTGCCATGTCTTTGCAGTGGCTAATTCAGCGTCCTTGCACGACGCGAATCTCTGCGGCAGACATGTGGTCGACGTGCTTCCGCAACAACCGCATGGACTCGTCCGCAGCGCTTCGGTATCGAAAACTGATTTTGGACAAGGGGGGCAGCGAGGATGCGTCTCGGATGTTGGTCGATTTCCTGGAACGCCCGCCGGCGTCGGATGCACATCTCGAGGAGATTGGCGCGGCCGACGGTAGCTCCGGCGGGCATTCATTAACACCTGCTTTTCAGTGAGGAGACTGATCTGTTGTGGCCTCCCGCTCTGGCGTTGCTTTCATTTTCTCCATTATTCTCAACCGCAATGAGATGTCTTGCTTTTGGGTACATGTTTGAATCGGAACGAGACGAGCGTCTGTCTCAAGTACGCTCTGTAGGTGGACCAGGACATTCCATGCTCCAGGATGAAGCCTTTTACAGCAGCGTAGGCTTTCTCCACGAACCGCTCACGGTCAGTTGCGAAACCTGGATCGACGTAGCAACCATCCACAGCAGCGAAACCAATGCCAAGGCAAGCTACACGTATCCAGATGTTGCAACCCGTTGCCTCGCCATCAACTAGTTGGGCCTTCCCTTGCCAACTCTGACGCCCCCGTCTCCAGACTACAGGATATCCTTGGGCGTCACAACAACCCAGTTCTTGTCCGCCGTCACCGGCACGCCCTCGCGCCTCTGGTCGGCCGCATGCCGCCTCCGCATGCCGTCCACCTGCGCCATGTACTCGTCCTTGCGGTTGACCCAGAGGTGGACGCCCCCGCGCTCCACGTCGACGCCGTGGAACAGCATGGGCCCGTCGCTGTCGGGCGTGTCGCCGGCCGCCAGCACGGGCCGCCTCCACTCGGAGATGTAGGCCAGCACGGCGGCCCATTTGCCCGCCTTCCAGGTCGCCGGCGTCCCGAGCGCGGGCGTCATGACGAGGTCGAGGTTGGCCCGCTGGTCGTAGGCGCCCGCGGCGATCTGCTTGCGCGCCGAGGTGAGCCGTCCGTCCGTCCGGTTGCGCATCAGCAGCGTCACGCCGATGACGTTCTGCGGCGGCACGTTGTACCCGTACCGGGGGTCCGAGGCGACCATGCGGACGAGCTCCTCGGCGGCGGCGCTGACGACGTACACGGCGATGCCGTTGGCCATGAGCTTGTTGTACAGCTCGACCTGGCCGCGGAAGACCCTCGGCGGGCTGACGGCCGTGTGGGTGAGCACGCCGCCCTCGTAGCACGTCGTCGGGACGGGCCCGTCGAGGGCCATGAGCTCGTCCACGTAGGCCTTGAGGACGCGCAGCGGGATGCCGCCAAAGACCTGCGCGGCAAAGGGGTAGCACAGCGCGTCGTCGACGTCGCACAGCCGCAGGTAGTAGCTGTACAGGCTCTCGCGGTGCGCGCCGGGCCCGTCGCGGAAGGGCAGGGGCCGGAGGCCGGGGTCGAGGCCGGCGCGCGTGAGGACGCCCCTGTTCTCGAGGAAGGGCAGCAGCGCCTCCTCGAGGTCGAACCGGTAGCTCGTGTTGTCCATGTCGAAGATGGCGTAGCTGCCGTTGTGGGCGTTGGCGGCGATCATGGCGTCGAGGGCGGCGGCGGCGGCGGCGGGCCAGTGCCGGAGGGGTGGGCCGGCAGTGCATTTGGGCGTGCTGGCGGGCGAGGCGGAGACGGTGCCGGTGCCGGCGAGGGCGAGGGCGAGGGTGACGATGGTCCTCATGGCGGCGGCGGCGGCGGTGGTGTTGACGGTGCAGGTCTGTAGGATGCTCACGGAGCTGGGTCACGGAGCCGCGCACAACAGGACTCGGCCCAAACTACCACGACCACGCCGCCACGGCACGAGTATATATGCTAGTCATCGCGCGCTGCCATGCTGCATGCGGCGCATCAAGGCGAAAAGCAGGCCATCGAATCTGCGGGACAAGCCCCGGACATGGCGCCTCCTGGCCGCATCAGGAACCCGGCCCCAGTGCGAGCGACACAAAGGTCCTCCGATGGGCGGCATGCGGGCCGTCATTGGCTCGGGTGCGGCCGTGGCTTTTGTTTAATTTTGTCCGTGTCCGTGCTTGTCACTGTGTTAGACACGAGGCGTGTGCTTGGCTGGTGGTGGCTTGAGGCTTGAGCTGGACCTGCGAGGCCTCGATTCAGAGTCAACTTGCGCCAGGTATGTATGCTGAAGCAAAGTATATAGCCGTCTCTGTGAACAACATTCACAAGCTGCTCCTCACAACAGAAAGCTCGCCAAACGCGCCCTCCACCCCCCGCAGCGGCCCGTCCCGCCCATCCATGGCCAGCGCAAAGAAGCGCACCAAGAGGCCATTCAGCACCGCGTCCAGCCGCGGCGCCTCGATGCTCCCCAGCAGCGGCCGCAGCGCCGCCCGCACCGGCGCCGGAAAGTCAAACACGCCCAGCAGCGCCGGCCGGTCGGTAAACGCCCCGTGCGCCGTGCCGTTGACGGCCAGCTCCATGCGCGGCCCGCGCAGGTGCGGCCAGAAGGCGTCCCAGGTGGCGTCCTCGGCGCGGTGGCCCGGCCGGCCGGCGAGCAGGAAGGGCTTGTCCAGGCCGAGGCTCTTGGCCGG
>PKSG01000246.1:0-10678 GCA_002916505.1 Tolypocladium paradoxum
CGGCCCGCAGCGTCTCCGTGCAGTCGTGCGCGCGGCAGTGCATCGCCAGCGCCGTCACCAAGTCGACGGGCTGCCAGCTCGGCGACTACTCGTGCGAGTGCGAGACGGGCAACGCCAATGCCATTGCCGCGGGCTCGTTTGCCTGTGTCGAGGCTGCGTGCGGGGCGATCCTCGCGGAGAGTACGTTCCGCGAGGCACGGTTCCGTCTTGCTGCTCTCTTTGCTGACTCGTCTTGTGTGTTTGTGGATAGACGTCTTGTCGTCGGCTGCGGCGCTCTGCGCGAGCGTCCGCGACGGCCTGTATACAACGAGCGGCGCCACACAAACCGGGTCCAGCCCGAGAGCGACCAGCTCCTCCGGCTCCTCCAGCTCCTCCGGCTCGTCAGGTTCATCTGGTTCCCCTGGCTCATCCTCTTCCTCGTCCAGCAGCCTATCGACCGGCGTCATCGTCGGCATCGCCGTCGGCGCCGCGGCCGGAGGGGCCATCGTCTGCGCCATCATCTACTGGTTCTGCCTCAAGCACACGCGCGGCAACCGCTCCGACGCACCTCACGGCGATGCGTCAACCACCGCTGCAGCAGGACCGCCAAAGTCCGACTTCGACGGCAAGTCGGCCACCTTTACGACTCCGGCGCACACGCCCACCGCGACCGGCGCGTCGCCGTATCCCAGCACCATGCCGAGCCCGAGCCCCGTCTCGCCGGCGTCGCCGCCCGTGTACCCGGGCATGACGGAGCTGCCCAGCGGCGCGTGGCAGCAACATCAACACGACCAGCAGCAGCAGCAGGCCCATCACGATGTCCACGGCCAGGGGGCGCGGCCGGAGATGTGTGCCGACGCGCAGACGCGGCAGGAGCTGCATGGGCAGACGTACGGGAGCGGCGTCTACGAGATGCCCTCGGAGCGGAGGAGTTAGCCGATTCATCATGTACTCACACGAGGTATGGCTAATGTAATATCTCTCCTTATCGTGAGTAAGTGAGTGACTCTTGAAGGAGCAACGAGTTGAGATTCGACGCGGGCAGGGGAGACGGAACAATCGTCGGGGAAGAATCAGAGGCACAAGAACATACCGTCGACGCGGCGTAACCCGCCCCAGCGGAATCGTCGTCCCAAGCGTAGCATTGATACAATCCACGGCTCTATCCTTGCCCGGCCTCTCACCCTTCAATGAGCCGCTCCTGCTGGCCGCTCAAGCCAAAGTTCACAAACCCAATGCCGCCAGCGAGGGAGGAGACACATCGCAAGGTCAGAGGGCATGATGGGGCGGTGCTCAGGGACGGCTCCCGTCGCACTCATATATCTGTCGAGGCAAGCACCCAAGGCTAGAGCTTGATGCCTACCACGGTCCCGTTTCGGCCTAACAAGGCACTCAAAGAAGACCCGAGACGCAGCAGGCGATCCAGTGCCCGTGGCGCGTCGCTGTCTGGGATGGATTCCATCGTGAAGATGTTCACTGCCGCTGGACAGCCAGATGAGCACAGCATGTCGTTGGTACGAAGGAAGGCGGATTGGAATTAATAGACCACCCAGGCGGTCCTAACACCAAGGGACTTCACCAAGCAACACCCACTGATGGACCAGGACCAGCCAAGTGTCAAGAGGCAACCATTGGTTGCCAAACCAAGTCAATTACAATTACGCCCGCCAGTCCCATACCATGCTCGTATACCAGAAAGCAAAAACGCCACTAATGCAAACAAACAATCCCACCAAACCCACATGCATGCCCGTAATCACCCTCACAGCTAAGCCAGGAAGCTGGCATTAACACCTCGCCTGTCTCGCTTGAGCGGCGAAAACGAGCTGCCCGCAAAGGCATTCCTCACACCACCGCCGAGTTGGGTCCTCACCCGCTTGCCAGGAGCGACAACAGGAGGCTTGACGGGCTTCGACGTTGCTTCGCCCTCCTCCTCGTCAAACAGCGTCTGGTTGGCGGCGCCGAGGAGCTTGCGCTTCTTCTTCTTGACATCTCCCTCCGGCGCCTTGGGCTGGAGGCCAGGCGCTTTCCGAGAAGCGGTGGCTGTGACATTCTCCTGATCGGCAGTGACCGAAACCTCAACCACCGCCTCTGCCTCTGGCTTCGAGCTCGCAGTGCTGGCCGCCTTGGAGATGGCCTTGTTTGTCTGAGCAGGGGTCGCCTCCGCAAGAGCCTTGGTCTTCGGCCTACCGCGAGGCTTGCGGGCCGCCTTGGGGTCAGCCTCAGTCTTGGCCTTGGTCTTGAGTTGGACCTTGGGCTTAGGAGCAGGTCCCTCAGCAATCTCCGGAACAGGCTCCTGAGCCTCGGGTTCGCGCAGCTCAGATAGTACAGTGCTGCCCCCCTTGTCCGCAAATGTTGAATCCGGTCCAGCAACATCCGATTCGTCATGTGCCGACAACTCGAGCGACTCATCAGAGATGTTCTTGGTGCGGTTCAGGAACGGCGTAATGGAAAAGGTAGACTTCTCGCCGACGGCCGCCTTCTCGGTGCCACGCTTCTTGGCGGCAGGCCGCTTGCTAGGCATGTCGTCGTTGCCAGGCGTCTGGATCGTGATGTCCTCGAAGCTCATCTCCTGCGCGCGGCGCTTGCGGCTGAGCCCAGACTCCATCGTGACGCTCTTCTTCGTCGGCTCCTTGATGCTTCGCGAGGCCGTCTTCTTGCCCTTTTCGAGCTCTGCCTGGCACGTCTCCAGCTGCGCGCGCGTCTCCTTCAACTCGCCCTGCGAAGTCTTGTACTTGGCCTTCAGAGACTCGACCCTCTCCTCGAGCCGTTCGCTGAGGGCCTGTGCCTCGGCAAGCTCCCTCTCGTGCTCCTTTATCGCCTTTTCCCGCTCCTTCTTGTCAGCGGCCAGCTTCTGCTCGGCCTTTGCTAGCCGGGCCTTGAGCTCCCCTATGGTGGCATCGTCCTCCTTGAACTGAACCCTGTGCCTTGACCGCTTCTCGTTTTCGAGCTCCACCTCTAGAGAGTCTACCTGGCGCCGGAGGTCGTTCTTTTCAGCCACCATGGCCTGGTAGTTGGCCAGCTGTGATTGCAGGTGCTCCATTTCCGGTCGAAGGCGATTCAGTTCACGGGTCAGGGCGAACTTTTCCTGCAGGGCCTTGCCGGAGTCTTGCATCGAGCCATTGAGGGAGTTTACTTCGGCCTGTCCCGGTCAGCTAGGCATTCGTCGTGACGCCGCGTCGTGTCCACGTACCCTGAGGTTGGCCAGCTCGAGATCCTGCTTCTTCATCCGCGTCTCTTGGGCACGCGCCGCCTCCTTGCCTTCATCCAACTCTAGGCGGACTAGGTCGCCCTGCTTTGTCATGGTGGTGATACGCGCATCTCTTTGCGAAATCTTGTCCTTTAGTGCAGCATTGTCGTCTCGGAGGGCCAGCAGCTTGAGCTTCAGCAGCCGGGCTTCTTCGTCGCGGCCGATGCTGTCCATCTTGTGGATGT
The DNA here is from genome assembly GCA_002916505.1 of Tolypocladium paradoxum. NCBI lineage: Eukaryota > Fungi > Ascomycota > Sordariomycetes > Hypocreales > Ophiocordycipitaceae > Tolypocladium > Tolypocladium paradoxum. The sequence continues at coordinate 3,415 of PKSG01000246.1, forward strand.
TGTCCCGACGCTTCAGCTCGAGCTCGTGGATACGCGTCTTGCGCTGCGAGGAGTCAGCTACAGACTTCATGTGGCGATATTCGGCAGAGAAAAGGCAGGCTTACCTCGCCAGGGTTGGCACCCATGATGAATGTTGTCCTTGCCCGCGCAGGGCGGTACGCGATGGCTCTGGCTCGGGGGAGGATTGCCGCACACGCGACGGAAGGATACTGCACTTGCAGAAAGAGATGATTGCCGAGGCGTCTCCTCGTCCACGATCGCCCCAGTAGATTGCCCAGCGCTGTCCTCGGCCACGGTACGTATGACTAGATTGAGGCTCAAACTGGGGTTTGACGGGTGACGGACCGTGTTGTGCTTGGAGCCGTCTCAGTAAACATGCTGCTGCATCGGGCTTAGGGCGTGGCGGATGGGACCCGTCATCCGGGTTTCACGTGCTGCACGTGACGTTGTTGCATCACAGCTCCAGGCACTGGCTTACCTAAGGCAGCCAGCAGCTGGCAGCGGGCCAACGTCACGGCGCCCCGGTGGGGCCTGGCGCTGCACTGTGAGGCCACCTCAGCTTCTATCTCAACGTGGGGAGCTCCACCGCTTGGAAGCTTCACCTCGTGCACCTCTGGCAAACCCGCAAACAGACCACAACGGCCAATCGGCAACAACGACCGTTCGCCAGGCTCGTCACGATGCGTTTCCTCGCGACCCTCGCGTCGGCCTGCGCCGTCGTCGCCGGCGTCCTCGCCGCGCAGAACCCCTCCGCCCAGCGCTTCGACAACTTCCGCCGCATCGGCCAGTCCTCGCCCACCATCCAGCTCAACGACGCGTCCTACAAGCAGCTGACGGCGGCCCCGCGCGACTACAGCGTCGCCGTCCTCCTCACTGCCGTCGCCCCGCGCTTCGGCTGCCAGCTCTGCAGCGAGTTCCAGCCCGAGTGGGACATTGTCGGCCGCAGCTGGACCAAGGGCGACAAGAACGCCGAGTCTCGCCTGCTCTTTGGCACGCTGGACTTTGCCGAGGGCAGAGACACCTTTGTATCGGTGCGTTGTTGAAGCCCTGCCCTGCCCCGCCCCCGTTGCTGCGTTGGAGACTGAATTGGCTGCTAACCTCGTGTGTTTACTCGACAGCTCGGCCTCCAAACCGCCCCCGTCCTCCTCCTCTTCCCGCCCACCCTGGGCCCCCACGCCGTCTCGTCCCCCGAACCACTGCGCTTCGACTTTTCGAGCGGGTTAGTGAAGACTCGGACGCTCATCCACCTGACCAATCATCAGCTAACGGCTAGGTACTTCAGCCCGCCGCCTGCCGAGCAAGTCCACGGCTGGCTGGCCAGACACCTGCCCGGCCGCCCGCACCCCGAGATCAAGCGCCCCATCAACTACATGCGCTGGGCCTCGGGCATCACATTCCTGCTGGGCATCTGCACCGTGGCCGTGACGGCGGGTCCCTACGTGCTGCCCATCCTGCAGAGCCGCAACCTGTGGGCGGCTGGCACTATGATTGCCATCCTGCTCTTCACCAGCGGTCACATGTTTAACCACATCCGCAAGGTGCCCTACGTCGTTGGCAACGGCCGTGGCGGAGTCGACCTTTTTGCTCCCGGTTTCCAGACTCAGTTTGGGCTGGAGACTCAGATTATTGCCGCTATGTGTAAGAAACCCATCACCCCTGCCGACCCCCCCGACTTGTTCACAGGCTAACTTGCTCGACGCAGACGGTATTCTGGCCTTTGGCACCATCGCCCTGGCAACACGCGTCCCCCGCATGACCGACCCACGCGCGCAGCTGGTCGCTGCCCTCGTCTGGTGCGTCGTCATGATGGTCATGAGCAGCTTCCTGCTCAGCGTCTTCCGCGTCAAGAACAGCGGCTACCCGTTCTCCCTGCCTCCCTTCATGTGAGCGCGCCGAGGAGCAGCGTCGCTCGGTTCTTGGCACGGGCAACCAAGGCGATCCGTGGAATTTGCCGTCCTCATCTCGTGAGGCTGGCTTTTGGGGAGGACGAAGGAAGCACATAGACTTCTGTGCCTGGATGGATAGAGATTCTGGGCTCATGTATAGACTCAAAAAGGGTTCACTGTACAATATGGCGTTGAAAAGCCGTGCGCCATGCGTGGTGCGGTTAGACGGGAGCAGGCGAAATGACCACCATTTCTTCCCCAAACGCTGCCTTTGTCATGATGCTGATTCGTTCTGCCCAGTGCCCAGTTGTCGCGGGAACACTTCGCACCCTCGGAAATAACCGCCGTGAGAAGTTGAAGCGCGTGGGCACGCCTACAATCGTCCCCAAACGCTACCAGACCACAGCAAAAGCACAATTGAAAGTCAGTTCTTTATTGGAAGAACAAAGCGTGATGCCCAGTTTTGCCTTCAGAGGCTGCCTAGCCAGCAATGCGTCATGCCTCGTCAGATGTGTTTTGTCCCCCGTTTCCTTCGAATCAATAAAGACCAAACGAGGAAGCCAGCCATATGACGCCCCACCAATGATCTACCTTCTTCCGCTCAGCCGTCGCCCTCCCCCTCTGCCGTTCGCCATTACCTTACACCGCTGCCGTGCGGACGAAGGCATTACGCCCTCGACATGACGCCCCAAGCGCGGATGACGTTGTCGGTGTAGCCAGCGAACAGAGTCTGACCGTCAGCAGACCAGGCCAGGCTGACGCACTCGGGCTCCCGGCTCTTCTTGCCGACCGAGGTGAACTCAGGCTTGAGCTCGTCGACCTTGCTCTTCTTCTCGAGATCGAAGATGATGATGCTGCTGGCGGTGGCAGCGCAGAGCCAGTATCGGTTGGGGGAGAAGACGAGGGCGTGGATCTCGTCGTTGGCATTGAGGGAGTACAGGTGCTTGGACTCGTTAAGATCCCAGAGCATGGTAGTGCCGTCCTTGCCACCGGAAGCGCACAGGGAGCCATCGGGGGAGATGGTGACGGTGTTGATGTAGCCGGTGTGGCCGATGTGGTCGGTCTGCAGCTTGCAGGTGGAGAGCTCCCAAACCTGTGGATCCAGACGTCAGCCATGCTCACGGTTGAGTGTCCATGCGAGGCGCAGCGCCGACAGAGAGGATATCAAGAATCAGGCAAAGGTGAATAGATTGTCTCATGGCCCGAAGGCTCTGAAGTAGCAAATACTTGAATGTTGCAAACATCATGTCAAGGAGTGGCGAGCACAGGGTTGGGCCGAATTGGAGGAGCAATCCAAGACGTACCTTGACAAGTTTGTCCCAGCCCGAGGAGACGATGACGGGGTTCTGGGGGTTGGGGCTGAAGCGGACACAAGACACCCACTCGGTGTGGCCCTTGTCGGTGATGGTGTACTTGCAGTCACCGAGGGTGTTCCACAGCTTGATGCTGCGGTCGCGCGAGCCCGAGACGATCTGGCGGTTGTCGGCGGAAAAGGAGACGGAGAGGACGTCGTTGGTGTGGCCGACGAAGCGGCGGGTGGTGGTGCCGGTGGCGAGCTCCCAGAGACGCAGGGTCTTGTCCCACGAGGCGGACAGGGCGTAGGCGCCGTCGGAGGAGATGACCTGTAGTTCCAGCAATCAGCCCACGCCTCCAGCACGTCCATCAGATCCACGCCAGCGGGAAAGAGGTGACATACACAGTCCGAGACGATGTGGGAGTGGCCGTGGAGCGATCGCTTGGGGTAGCCGTATTGGGCCTCGTCGCGGGTGAGGTTCCAGATGATCAGGGTCTTGTCTCGGCTAGCAGACAGGAGCATGTTGGGGCTGTGAGGCGAGGTCCAATGTTAGTACGAATCGCGGTTTGACGATGGGGGACGCCGGTGTTGTGTTGCATATCGTTCGACGTACTTCTCCATGGAGGTAGCCAAGCTGGTGACCCAGCCATTCTGCATTCAAAAGTCAGCCCTTCTGCAACACCGCACCCATAGAGATATTCGCTTCGCATCGCGCGCCCGGCGGCTACCACGAGCAGCCGCAGCGGGACGACGGGACACCTGCGGGGGGAAACGACGTACGTGGCCCTCGAGAGTGCCCTTGAGGATCAATTGTTCAGCCATGGCGACGGATGACGAGGCGATGCGAGAGGAGGTCGAGCGGTGCAGATGCGGGAGGGGAGGGAAAATGAAAGAGGTCGACGACTCGGCTGCAAAACCTTTGGGGGCACGCTGGGGCAGTCGCAGTCTGGAACTCAAGACGTGGTTCGGCAGAAATTGGGATATTTTTTGTGTGGGTGGAAAATTAGGGCCGCCTGCCGTGGGTCCGCTGGGCGAGTACTTCGTGGTGGGTCTCTCCTCACCGACGCTCACCGAGGCTCACCTCGGAGCGCCAGCGCTTTGTTGTCATTGAGCGACGCACACAACTTACAAGTACTGGCAAAGATGCAAGGAGAATGGAGGGGTGTAGGAGGCGAGGATTGGTCCTCGGTACAAGGAGGCTATTCCACATCTCATGCCAGCCTCTGTAGACAACTGACTGTTGCCAGGGCTTGCAAGTCGACTCTTGCGGCATGGTGTCCGTGTTGTTACCTCAATGAACATGTCTGTGCACCGCATCACATGTCGAAGCCGCCTCGGTGGATAATATGTCATCAAATGTAGAAACTCCATACGCCGCGCATAGAGTCCCGTCAAGTCAGCATCCCAGCCAGCCAATGCAGTCTCAGGGTATCGCAGGCCGTCACTGGGAGATGCCAACCACCAAGCCGCCGTCTCCCTTCTACCAGGCATCCCACACCTCAAGTCCGGGTTTAGGCCGCTTCATGACCTGTAGTATCCCGTTGACGCCGCCAGATCGAAGAAGGCCGCCCGTCCGCATGGTCGACCTACGTCCCATTGGCAGACAGCCCGCCCGATCTCTTCCCCAGCCGCGACACCTCCTTTCGCGAAAACGCAGCGTCCCCATTCACAATCATGCTGCGGTCCGCAATCTCCACCTGCTCCGCGTCCCCGCCGCCGCCGGCGCCGGCCCCCGTGAAGCGCTTCATGGTCGCCTCCCACAGCCGGAAGCGCTCCTTGCCCTGGCTGTCGCGCTCCACCAGCGACTTGACCTCCTTCTGCTTGCGCATCTTGGACGCGCGCACCAGCCGCCGCAGCGCGTCCTCGCCGTGCTGCGCGGTCCGCGCGGCCTCCTCGCGGATCTTCTGGGAGTCGCGCGCGCCCGTGTCCTCCTGCGGCGTGAACCGGTACGTGTGCCGGCTGGGGAAGTCTGGGAACGACGGCGGGATGTGGCGCATGGCGTCCTTGTCGGCCTGGCCGCTGAGTTCGGCGCTGAGCAGCGGCAGCGTCGTGAGGGCGTCGTCATCGGCGGCTGTGACGTTGCTGTATGTCGGGGCGAGGTCCTCTTTTGATATCGGGTTCTTGAGGTGTGGCTTGAGCGATGAGGTGGGCAGGTTGTGGAGCCGTAGCATGAGCTCGAAGTCTGAGGGAATGGGATGCTCGCGCCTGGCGGAGAGGGCGAATCGCTTGGTCTCCTCGATGATGGATTCGAGGTCTGTCGAGCGTGCGTGAGCAATAGGGTCATTAGTACGGGGGTGGACGAGGGCGCCGACATGATTCCACCAGCCCCGTAAAGCTCTCCATGGCTTGAGGACTCGCCGACGCGAAGCCATCGTGCTTGAGAACCAGGGCTATGGACCGTTGGATCCCGCACCGGGCGTGATGGTGGTGCGTGGGAGCGAGAGACACGGTCGCCGTGGACTCCTCATCCTGTCCGTCGATCCCCAGCACCACGGGGACGTCTTGCGGCACATGGGCTTTCTGCGCGTCTACCCTCGGGCGCTTGGCGTCCGACTCTGGGCTATCCTCTGGCGACAGGCTCCGTTTCGACGACATGGTGGCTCGGTGAGGTTGAGAATGGGAGGTGCGGTTGCGAGTGCGACGCGCAGCACGGGGGCAGTAGCTCAGCCGGCGTGGCCTCTGGAGCGCTCCACGGGCGCATCTGCTAGCAGCGTCGGCAAACTACGGTGGAGACGTAATGCTGAGTTGGGTTGTCGTGCGAAATCTCACGATGCTGTGCACTTGGTACCTTGGGAGGATGTGGTTGCAGGTGAGGGAGGAGCGGCAAAAGCTCGGCTCCGCGCTGCACCTCAACCCACTCTTTCATGCACCACACCATCGACGACGACGAGCTCTAGTCCGTATTGTCTGCCTTATTCAACACCGCATTATTCTCCGAAAGTGGAATCGCAGGAGTGCTGTAGAATCGTGTCTCGTAATCAGTGTTCAGACTGCGAGTGGCCCAAATGACGTCCTCCGCACCGAGTACCACCTCATGTATATCCAGCCTCCACAGACGTCCGGCAACACGGGCTTCCGTTGAGCGCAACGCCGTGTAACACCACCGCGACATGCAACCCACCGCGCATCACCCACCGCATGCTCACCGCGCCCCCATCTCCCACCCGTAGCAAATGACGCCCGCGGCAAATCCAATTCCCAACTCGGCGGGATGCGCCGACGCACCGTCCGCCAGCATCAGCCCATATTACGACGCCGGCCCGGTGCTGCTCATGACGATCGCCGTCCGCCTCCGCCGTCGGCCCGCGACCCCAGCAACCCGTCGGCGTTCTAGAGCGTGTGTCCCGGGCATCGTGGGTGAGCGCAGATGTGGCGTCGGTACTCGCGATGTCTCGACGGAGGGCTGCGCTGCCGAGGTGGCCATGACATGTCGGCTTCCCGCGACTCGTATTGACGAGAACATCATCCTGTGCCCCCACGGCGCTCGCCTGCAATCATCAATGTCTCTGCGCTGTGCCACGGCGCTCCCTTGCCCAGCCTCGCTGCCGGCCCTCGGTCTCTCACCACGGCCGTTGTGCATGATTTACGCGACGCTCAAGTAAACTACGAGTACTGTACAGATACTGTAGCATCATACTATAAAGCCTCCACCCGCCCCTCGTCCCCGTCCATCCACTTCCACCACGCACCCGACGCCAACAACATCCCAAAACACGGCGCAACGCGGCAGGAGGCCCAACCACCCTCGCCATGTTCCCCTTTGACGCCGCCGCCCTGCCGCAGCTCACCACGCGCAGGGCCCTCATCGCCGTCGACTTCCAAACCGACTTTCTCAGCCCCGACGGCGCCCTGCCCGTGAGCGAGCCCGAGGGCTTCGCCGACCGCGCCCTCGCCCTGGTGGCCGCCTTCCGCGCCTCCGGGGACGTCGTGTGGGTGTGCTCCGCCTTCGAGCAGGCCCGAGCCCCGGACGCGGAGCCCATCATCGTGTCCGACGCCGCGCCGCTGCCGCCGCTGCCGCGGAGCAGGGGCAGGAGCCGGAACGTGCCCCGGCCCGTGGCGGCGCCGGTCGACAACGACGGCCCGC
>PKSG01000246.1:10770-66863 GCA_002916505.1 Tolypocladium paradoxum
GCCTTCCTGAGCCACCAGGACCCCTTGTGCGTGAGGCCCTCGTCGCCCGGCACGGAGATGGCGCCGGCGGTGGCTGCCGCCGTGGAAAAGGCCGACACGGTGCTGCGCAAGGGCTGCTACTCGGCGTTCCAGGGCACGCAGCTGCTGCGGCTGCTGCGCGCGCGCATGGTCATGGACGTCTTCATCTGCGGCTCGCTCGCCAACGTGGGCGTCTACGCGACGGCGCTCGACGCCGCGGGCCACGGCATGGGCATCACCGTCGTCGAGGACTGCTGCGGCTACCGCAGCGAGGCGCGCCAGCTCAAGGCCGTCCGCAGCCTCATGGAGCTGACGGGCTGCGACATCGCCACCAGCGACGAAGTCCTCGAGGCCATCCGGCCGAAGACGAAGCCCGCGCCCGCCCCGGCGCGTCTGCCCGCCACGTCGAGCACTTCCGAGACGCCCAGGGAGAGGGTCAGCGCGTCGCCCGACATCCTGAGGCCCATGACGGGGTTGAGTCTGGCGTCCGATTCGCCCAGCCCCACGGCTGACCCGGACACGACGGCAGCGAGTGACTCACAGGATGCCCAGCAGAAGCCACGGGAACCACCTGGAACGGGAGAGACGGCGTCTGCATCGAGTACTAATAACACCGAGGATGCGTCTGCTGCTGCGTCGCCACCGCTTACACCAGGGCGCGACCACGGCAGGCCGTCTTGTGCGGCCGAGATGGCCTCACAGCCCGCCAAGGCCGAGACTACAAACATGGCAACGCCAGAGGATACCAAGCACGCTCCCGCATCAGACAGCGACGACGAGCACACGCACGAGGCGCAAAGGGGCCTCTGCGAAGGCGACACCGACATCATCGAAAACGTGCTCCCCCCGGCGCTCGCAGCCGGCATCTTCGACACCCTCCGCCACGAGGTCCAGTGGCAGCGCATGTCCCACCAGGGCGGCGACGTCCCGCGCCTCGTCGCCGTGCAGGGCGCCGCCGGCGACGACGGCGACAGCATCCCCGTCTACCGCCATCCGTCCGACGAGGCGCCCCCCCTGCTGCCCTTTTCGCCGGGCGTCCTCGCCGTCAAGGCGGCCACGGAGGCGCACCTGGGCCACCCGCTCAACCACGTGCTCATCCAGTTCTACCGCGACGGCAGCGACTACATCTCCGAGCACAGCGACAAGACGCTCGACATCGTGCCGGGCTCGTACATTGCCAACGTCAGCCTCGGCGCCGAGCGCACCATGGTCCTGCGCACCAAGCGGGCGGATAAGGACCCCTCGCGGACGGCGCCGGACACGGAGACGGGCGACGATGCCCTCAGGCGCAGGGTCCAGCGCGCGCGGCTGCACCACAACTCGCTCTGCCGCATGGGCCTCCGCACCAACATGAAGTGGCTGCACGCCATCCGCCAGGACAAGCGCCTCCCGCGCGACAAGACGCCCGCCGAGCTGGCCTTTGCCGGCGGCCGCATCTCGCTCACCTTCCGCCGCATCGGCACGTTCCTCGCCGCGCGCGAGACGCTCATCTGGGGCCAGGGCGCGACGGGCAAGACGCGCGCCGACGCGCACCCCGTCGTCAACGGCCAGGGCCCCGAGGCGGTGCGCATGCTGCGCGCCTTCGGCGCCGAGAACCACGCCGCCGCGTTTGACTGGGCCGCGCACTACGGCGCGGGCTTCGACGTGCTGCACATCAGCGCCGCGCCGCGCTTCTTTGCGTCGGCGGATGCCGTGGTGAATATGCGCGTTGCGCTGATGCTGGCCGAGTATGGCGTCGGGTACGCGAGGGGGAGCATGGCGCCCGCGCTGGGCGAGTCTCGTCAGGCGGAGCAGCAGCCAGTGGCCGTCAAGTTTGTCGACAACGACGCCGCCATGTCCACCGTCCACGGCGACGTCGCCATCATGCTGTACCTCGATGCCTGCTACGGCCAGGCCAAGCCGGGCAGCGACCCTCCCTCGCAGCCCACCCTCGCCAGCCGCTTCACCCACTTCCAGCGCGCCGTCCACCTCCTCGACACACTCCGCCGGCATACCCCCAGCAAACCCAAAGACGAGCCAAAGCCCAGCCTCCCGAAGCCGCTCAAGCAGGAACTCACCCCCTGGAACACCGCGCCCGCCTCCTCCGACATCTTCCTCGGCGGCCCGGCCCCGTCCCTCCCCGACTTCGCCCTCTGGCCCGTGCTGCACGCCATGGCCGAGGAGTACGGACCAGGGGTAGTCTTCGACGGGCTGGACAACCTGCGGCGGTACTACGAGGCGTTTGCCGCGAGGGAGAGCGCGCGGAAGGTGCTGGGCAAGGCGGAGGCGCCGGACAAGAGCTGATGACTGACGAGACCCCGGGCCTTCGGTTGGATATTGTCCTTTTTGCTTTCTTCTGACTTTGCGATTCGTAGCGTGAGCACTGTTTAGCGATGTCAGAGATATTCCAAAGGGATAATACCACACGTTGAAGCATCAGAAGACAACATACCTGTCTCGGACCCTGCGTGAACACTCGTACGCACCACAGCACACTCTCGCAGATGCACCAAAGACGCAGGTACTGCCTCGGAGTTGATTCTCGTATTGCTGATGATCCCCCAAAAAGCCCACATGATCCATCAAGTCTTGGCCTTGTACAAGTAAGTTAATTACATCGCGCCGTCCAGCTCACACTTTATCATCCCTTTGTAACAAACGATAGACAGTCAGTCAGGCTTACTTGCCCGACTCCCACGGCAGCGGGTATGTGCCCACCCAGTCCGCCACCTCGCTCCGCAGCTGCACAATCTCGGGCTCGTTGTCGCCGTTGCCCAGGTGCTCGAGGAACAGCTTGAGCTTGCCGGGGCTCTTCTCGCCCTTGTCCTTGGCCGCCGCCCGCACCGTCCTGTCCACGCGCGCCGCGATGGCCACGGCCCGGTCCACCACGTCGGCCACGCGCACAAAGTCGTTCTCGTTGAACCCGCGCGTCGTCATGGCCGGCGTGCCCATGCGCAGGCCGCCGGGCACCAGCGCCGACCGGTCGCCGGGCACCGTGTTCTTGTTGGCCGCGACGCCGACCAGCTCCAGCACGCGCTCCACGCGGCCGCCGTCGACGCCGTGTGGCTTGAGGTCCGCCAGCACCAGGTGGTTGTCGGTGCCGCCCGACACGATGCTGTACCCCAGGCCGCCCTTGCTCTTGTCGTCGCCCAGGCGCTTCGCAAAGGCCTTTGCGTTGGCCAGCACCTGTGTCTGGTACGTGCGGAAGTCGGGCGCCTGCGCCTGCTTCAGCGCGACGGCGAGCGCAGTGATGGTGTGGTTGTGCGGGCCGCCCTGGTGGCCAGGGAAGACGGACGCGTTGATGGGGCCCTCGAGGTTGTACATCTCGTCCTCCTTGGTCTTGGGGTTCTGCCTCCGGACGCCCCTGCGGAAGAAGATGAGGGCACCGCGGGGTCCGCGCAAGCTCTTGTGGCTCGTGGTCGTGACGATGTCGGCGTAGGGGAACGGGCCAGGCAGGACCCTGGCGGCGACGAGGCCCGAGATGTGGGCCATGTCCGCCAGCAGGTAGGCGTTGGCCTTGTCGCAAATGTCGCGCATGCGCTTGTAGTCGATCAGGCGGCTGTAGGCGCTGGCGCCGGCAACGATGATCTTGGGGCGGTAGATGAGGGCCATCTCCTCGAGCTTGTCGTAGTCGATCAGGCCGGTTGACTCGTCCAGGCGGTAGGGCAGCGTCTCAAAGTACTTTGAGATGAACGAAATCTTCTTGGTCGGGGTCTGGTATCCGTGGGACAGATGGCCGCCGTGAGGCAGGTCAAGGCCCATGAGCCGGTCGTGGGTGTTCATCAGGGCCGAGTATACGTACAGGTTGGCGGGCGCACCAGACAGAGCTGTAGACGACGACGGATGAGCCCAGCTGTTCACGAGCAGTTGCAGGGCATGCGAGGCGACTCACCCTGCACATTGACGCCCCAGTCCTTGGGGTCCAGGTCAAACGCCTCGAGAGCGCGCTGCTGGCACAGCCGCTCAGACTGGTCAATGAACTCGTTGCCGCCATAGTAGCGAGCACCGGGGTAGCCCTCGGAGTACTTGTCTGTCGCCGCCAGCGTCAGCAACCGCCCAGTTCCGCCGCAGGAGTCTGATCTGGATGCCCACTCTGCATCACGCTGCCAAGCGCGTCCAGGACGGCCTGGGAGGTAAAGTTCTCGGACGGAATCAGGTTGATGAAGTGCTTCTGGCGTTTTTTCTCCTAGACGCACGCAGTCAGCCCCAGCTAGCCACGCCAATCCGGGCGCATCGCGGGCAGACGCACATTCTCGAGGATGTCGAAGACGGCCGGGTCGGCCTTTTGGAGGTGAGCGGCGAGCAGCTGTCGGAGCAGCGTCAGCGCATGCACTTCAAGTCAATTGGGGCGGCACAAACCTGCTGCTGGCCGTCGAGGGCCATGGACGACCTGGCCCTCCTGGCCGCGCACGGCAGAGCGCCAGCGGGCGTCACCGCCGGCCTCGCAATGCCGCGGAGGGCAAGCCACGAGCCTCGCAGGCCGGGCATGGACATGATGGCGGCTGTAGAGCTCTGGAGACGACGAGGGAGGGGCAAGGGTATCTCGAAAGGGGGGCAGAGAAGAAGCCGTGGAATCAATCAGAACGACCTCTCACGCTGCCACGCCGCGGGAGGGAAGACGAGAAGAAGAGGTATCACGAGCAGCGCAGGAGGGCTGCCTGGACGTTTTGGGAGACGATAGCATCAGCTCATGTAGGTAATAGGTAATAACGTACCGTCCGCCTCTAGAGGCGCCTGATCCGATGCGCTCCGACCATCCCCGCACTGGAATGGCGGCCATTGGGCGCTGGCCGCGCTTCCTCCAGCGCGGCTCCAGCAGGCCATGCCCCCTTGGGGAGCTTGCTGCCGCGCCTGGGGTTGCCACTACGACTAGGTACCTCCACCACCTCGGGCGTTCGAGTACTTGTGCCGCCAGCGCATTCTCTTGACACAAGGCGATAAAGCGCTCGCCAGGAATGGAAGCAACCGACTACGTACCCGTGTGTCTAGTCTGCACCTGATTGTACAATCATCGTGACGGTATTACCATATCCCTCATGGACGCGCCGGAGCCGGAGCCCGTGCACGACACACCCACGCGGGGCTCGCAGCTCCATCGAGCCGCAATTTTCCTTTCCCGGTCTCCGCCTCCACGCTGCCTTTTCCTCCGCGCTGCTCGCCCTCCCCTCGAACTCTCCTCCTTTCCCCTTCCCCATCAACTAAAGATGGGCGTGACGAGACCGCTTTGCTCAGCCATATCGCCTTCCGCCCTGCTCCCCCCTCTGGGGGACCCAGCAGGGCACGGGAGCATGCTGATATGCCCTGGCGCACCTCACCACCTTGACGGGGCAATTTGATGGAACCTGATCCATGCCTTTGGTTGATCTGCCGCGAATCTTCTTCTCCGTCCTTGACTGCCGTATGTAGTCCGTAGCTCCGCTCTCGTCGTACCCTGCACCAGTGTGCTCCCCTCTGCATCGTCAATTCCGCCGCCGAGGCATTTGCCCTTCTCTTGAGCCTCGTCTTGCCCCGTTTACCCCCGTCCATCCGCAGTCGCAATCACTGCATCCCGCCCCGAGCTTCACGTTACCTAATGTGAAGGCGGTGGAGACGCCTTCAGTCAGGGTCCCATCTCGACACTCGAGTCTGGCCATGATCAAGGTCAATGCTTCCCTTGGAAAGTTGGATTGCAGCCTTCGCGATGTACGAAAACATGCGTGATGCCATGCAGTGTCACGTATCCCCAGATCCGATCTCGCACCTGATACGGCACCAGATACGGCGTGTGGGGACTCTGGGAGCTCTAGAAAATTTCCATGGTCAAGCTCGAGGTGAAGATGCAGGGCGACATCATTATATTTCATCAACCCAAAACCTCGCAGTAGCTACGGGCCACAGCCGGCAGAGCACACAACATACCCGACCATACTTTTTTGCCTCTGAAAATCTTGAGCATCATGGATTCCATTTTCAATGCTACATGCCAGAAGCCCCGCCGGTACGACTGTGGAAACCAGAAGGGCGTAAAAAAAGACCCAACCCGTAGACTCCGAATGCAGCCTCCTCTCAAGACCGAAATGTCGTCGCAGTCTATGTGGTCTACTCTTCGGCCAGCATAGCATTTCGCTTCGCCGCAACCCTCTCCATCTTGCGCTCGCGGGCAGCCTTGGTCTTCGCACGCTTAGCGTCCATCTCGTCCTTCAGCATCTGCTCACGGTGCTTCTCGGCCTTGGCGCGGTGAATCTGTTCATCATCTGGTCAGCAACCTGCGTTCTCTGCCACGTCCCTCTCCCCGCAGGACTGGTGCTCCTCGTCGAGAATGGAAAAGGGCGACATACGTGCTCCACCAGGGCGCGCTTGTGCTTGAAGGCATTACCCTTGCTGGAGTGGTACAGCTCGTGGTACAGGTGCTTGTCGATCTTGCCGCTGGCACGGTACTTGACGAGGAGGCGGCGGAGGACGCGCAGGCGGCGCATCCAGAGGACCTGAGAGGGCATGCGGGCGTCGGCGGTACCCTTTCTCTTACCGTAGCCACGGTGTCGGCCTTCTCTTCGGGCGAGGTTCAGCTCGCGGGCTCGGGATCGCGAGTGCATGGTGACGGGCTTGCGGATGATGAGGCCATCGGCGACGAGCTTTCGGACTGTCTGGCGCGAGTTGGCGTTGGAGATCTCGTTCTGCTCATTGGGGTCGAGCCAGATCTTGCGCTTGCCGCAGCCGATGACCGACGCGGCAAGGCGCTTCTGAGTTCGCAGGTTGACCCTGGGAGAAGCAATCGCGTTAGCCCTTGAGTTCTTGACCGTGTCCTCGTCTCGAGCTCGTCCATGTGCAACTTCAACCGCCACCGTTTGCCGCCATCAAACCACGCCTTCCGATTCCGTCGGTGCATCGCAGAAACAGCCTGCAGCGGCGTCGCCCCCATTGAGCATCCCTCGCATCAGTTTACTTACATCTTGATTGTTGTTGCTGGTGATGGCCGGTCCTCGAGGTTGTGAGGTTGGTTGAAGTCTGGGAGGGGTTTCGGTGGCCAGAATTTCTCGGGTCACGCACATTCCGCTCAGAGTTTGTGGGTTCACGTGCTCTAGACCCAGAGGCTCGCGCTAAGCGAGGGCTCTGATGAGTCATCGCCGATGTTTGGCAGTCACGTGAGGCGCCGCTGGTGGTGCTTTAGCGACGGTCTGGAGACGCACTAACAATTATTCCCTGCCCTTGAAGTGTTCACAAGGCGTTGATGCGGGTGCTCTGTCTGCTGTCCGAGGTTTCCGGGAACGGCAAGAATTTCAACCTATGAACAAAGTAATTTTGCTCAGTAATTCGGCCCGCGTGGATCACCAGTCGCTGTAGGGCTGGGCGAAACGTAAATTTCGAGGATATCTTTCCATTTCGTCACATCATCTTCTCTACATCTCCCCCGTTTTATGCCAGCCCCATCTCACGAGAATGTCTCCCCGGAAACCTCAACCTTGCCAACACTCCAAATCTCCCTCTCATCATCCTGCTCATCATTGGACAGCCCCAGACCTCCCTGGCCCCCTTCCGCCTCTCTCCTTTCTCTAACCTGCGTTCCAAGTCTCGTAGCAACTCGCTTGAAGTAATCGCTCATGCTCCTCTTCGTATTCGGCGGCATGTCCGCTCCGGGACCTGCCATGAACTTGTCAAAGACGCGGCTCTCCTCGTCGGCCACGCTGAACAGCTCCACGAACGCTGCTTCAGCAGCCAGCTTCACGGGAATGACGGGGTCTCTGACGCTGGCAAAGATGGGTGGCGCCAGGAGCGGCACATGAGGCCGGACCATGTCCATGTTTGTCCTGCTGAGCGTGCGGGCAATGACCAGTGCCAGTCGACGGGAGTCGGTCGGGTTGCCGGGTTCGATGATCTTGGCCAACGTCTCGAATATCTTCTTGGTGCTGTCAAAGCTCTTTGGCGGAGAAGAGAGCAGAACCTTGCCCGTTGCCAATATGAAATTTTCGGCAATGTACGTCTGCATATAGGTCAGTGCCTATTATAAACGTTTATTATTTGAGCGGGAAATCGACTTACGCTCTTATTGGTCATGCCCCGGCACAGCAGGTCGGGCAGCTCATCCGCCACAGAACTCTGCAGCAGACTGTCTGGCGACTCCACGAGCACGGCATTGAGAGCAAGCACAGACGAGTTGCTAAATTGGGTGGTTATGACTCGGTGCTTGAGCAGAGACATTGCAGCATCCTCGGGCACGTTCTTAATCAGCGCCCCCAGGAGCTTGGCGTTGGTGATTGTCATCGCATCGTCTCGTTCGTCAGTGTCCATGTCAATCAGGGACAACACAGCGGTCCGTGACGACTCGCCCATGTTGGCACCAGCTCTGCTAATGACCTCGTATAGGGCCTTGAGCATGGCCGTCTTGACGCCGGGATCCGCAGTCTTGGATCCTGTCACCAGCTCGGCAATCAAAGGGTCGATTCGAGGAGTGTACTTGATCAAAGTACCCAGCGCCTTGGCAGCCCTGGTTCGCAGAGTTTCACTAGAGGTGTCCGCCAGTGACTTCGCAAAGGTTCGCTGCAGCTGCGGCAAAAAAGGCTTCAGCGCCGTGGGCATCTTGTCCAACAGGGTGTTGAGGGTGAGAAGAATGGCAGCCTTGACATCAACAGCTCGCTCGGATACAACACGGATCAGCGGACCGGTGATCTGAGTGACGAAAGGCTTGAGCGATGGCTCGCTTGTCCTGTCAACAATGTCCGAGATACCAAGCGCTGCTTGCACCCTCTGGTCAGATGTGCCATTCATCAGGCCCTGCAGGAAGATTGGCAGAATAGCGTTGATGCCCTTGGGAAGCTCGAAGCCTCGCAGATTCGCGCCTGGCACGCCAACGCGCAGCAGCGTTTGTCTGGTTGATACGACGAGCGACTCCATTTCTTCCTTCTTGAGCTTCTTCGTAAACCCGCTGAGCGCTGCCCAAGCTGCCTTGACGACATCCATGTCGCTGTCATCGAAAGAGTTGAGCAGCGAGCGAATAATGTCCTGGTTGTAGCGAGAGTAGTCCACCGACGCGGCAGCGAAGAAGTTGCCCATGTGGTGCGCCGTCGACGCTCTCCGTCGGTGGTCATCGTGGATGAGGAGACCCAGGAGGACATTCATCACTGTGTTAAGGCCGTCGTACTCATCAATCGACTGTATGACTGTGTCGAACGAAGTCTCCAGGTCCACGCGAAGCTCCTCTTCCGTGCAATTAATCTCATTGTCCATCAAAGAGTTGATGATGTTGGGCAGGCGCCTATTCATAGCAGCACCGGCAACCTTTGATAAGGAGGCCAATGCCTTGGCATCGAACGCAGAAATAGGCGGCGTGGTCAAAGTAGGAATGAGGTTTGGAAGAATGATGTTTGATCGCGTAGTCTCCGTGAGCAGCGTAAGGAGAGCCGACAGAGCGTTGTCTGCCTCGCTCTCGGATCGAAGAAGATTGAGCAGGAAGGGAAGTACTTGGTCAACGGCCCGTTTGCCGAGAATCTGTTGAAGGGAGTCAAAGGCCTCTGCAGCAGCCTCCCTAACCTCTTCATCCGAGTCCGTAAGAGCGGTACGCACGACAGAGATGAGGACCTTTTCGTGGTCTTCCAGAGCCTCGGGCGACGCTGAGGAGATGAGTTCTCGAAGAGCCAGGCAGATGCCCTGTTTGGCGTCTGAATCGGTCGATGTCTGCAGGCTTTCTTCCAGAGTCGGCAGCAGGCTGGACAAGACTCCGTCTCCAGCCTTGCGAATGAGCTCTCCGAGGGCATTGCTGGCAATGACCTTGTGTTCCATATTGGAGCTGCCGAGGCGTCGAATGAGCAGCTGCGTGAGGTTCGGGACGAGCTCCTTTAGCGTTCTGGGGCTGGGCACGAGGACCTTCCACACTGCAATGGCGGCCGAACGAACGGCTCCGGCAGTGTCGCAGCGGCAGACGTAGAGCGCTGAAAGAATCTTGTTGCGCTTCTCCTCTCCCAGGACTTCCTTGAGTGATGCACCTGCCTCCTTGACGGCGTCTTCGTCCTCTTCCTCATCTTCCTCACCAGATACCTTTATGCCAGTGAGGTTGAAGAGAAGGTCACCGACCAGCTCCACAGAGCTGAGACGGATTCTGTAGCTGTCATCCGCCAGACCGCGCTCAAGCTCTGGCAAAAGAAGGTCAATGGCGCGAACGGCAAAGTTCTTGACGAGCAGCCGACCGGCTCGGAGAGCGGTTTCACGGATAGATTCGACGTCGTCTGCCAGACCAGCCAGGATAGGAGGAACAATGCGGCCGAGATAGTTGGAAAAGCTGTTGCCAAAGCAGACGGGAAGGAAGATGAAGAGTGACATGAAGCCCTCGCGAACTGCCGCCTTGGAAGACTCGACGTTTTGCAGGATTGTCGGCAACGTCTCCTCCAGCCTGGTTGTTCCCAGTCCTGCCAGGACCTCACTGAGAGCCTGAGCAGAGCCAAGACGGTCTCCTGCGCCGGTATCTGACTTGAGGGTCTGCATCAAGCCGGGGATGAGATCGGGCAGAGCGTCTTCGCCGAGCTTCTCCACAAGAGAACCGAGCGCCCTCGACGCCGTTGCGCGGGTAGTCGGCACCGGGTCGACGGCGGCGAGCTTGAGCCCAGCAACCAAGACAGGCAGATGAGTAATGATGTCTTTCTTCTCCGTCAAATGGGCCAAGCTGCCAATGACCTGTGCAGCCTTGCGCTTGGTGTTGGAGCGGTCGCCCAAGCCTCGCTGCAGGATACGGGTGACCAATGCCAGAGACGGAGCATCGAGATAGTGGACGAACTGCACCTTGATGAGCGAATCCAGTGCTTCGTCTGTGTACTTGGTAGGGTCGCTGAGTGCTTTGAGGAGCACGTCAACCAGGTTCTTGATCTCGGGGTTGGTAATGACTTCACCGAACCGCTTCAGACTCCTGTTTGCGGCGGCCCGAACCTCCTTGTGGCTGTCATTCAGCACGCCTGTCAAGGGAGGGATGATATCGGGCAGGCTGTTTGCCAGCTGGTTCGGGTCCAGGTACGCCATGGCACCAAGAAGATCGCAAGCGCCTCGCTTGCTGCGCCATTGCTGATCGTCAAGACCCGCCAAAAGGGTCGGCATGATCTGCTTGACGCCATAAGAGCTCAACTTGCCGAAGCAAGCCTTTGCTGCCGCAAGACAGGCGTCACGAACATCGCCATTGACGTCGCCAAAGCCACTCAGGAGCTGGGGAACGATCTGAATGACATAGGGCTCGAAAAGGCGGCCGAGGACTGTGGACATGAGCTCAAAGGCTAGCAGGGCTGCTTCTCGCTGGTGTGCATCTTTCTTGTTGTCCATGGCCCCTTTGAGCGTCGACATGATTCGATACTCTCTGAGCGCCGAGATGCCTCTCCCGAGGACCAATCCCGCCAGACCGTATGCCGAACCTCTCTGCGTGGCATACTTCCTGGAGGTTAGAAGCTCGTTCATGACCTGCTGGAAATACTTGGAAGACTTGTCTGGGCAGGCCTTGATGAGCGGCGGCAGGCATTCGGCAATGGCAAACTGTACAGTCTCCGACGGCGTGCTCAAGGTTGCGAGAAGCCGGTCAATGACGACCGGGATCTTGGAGTCGCCCGATTTCAGGTGGCGTGCCAAAGCTCCGTACATGATGATGACAGCCTCGTTTACCCGATCAGCGGCGTCGCTGTTCTTGTCCGGCTGTTCCAGGGTTCGCTCAAACTTCTTCATTAGTTCGTCAATCATGCCCTTTCCGTGGACCTCTGTGGCGCGAATAGCGACATCCAGCATCTCTCCGCGCACAGCGTCGCTCTTGTCCCCGAGAGGGCCCGACTCAATCAAGAAGTTGAAGAGGTCGTCGATTTGCTTCTTGTTCATAACAGAAGCGAGTTCCTTGAAGGCCGTTGCAATGCCCTGCCTGGCCTCCCAAGGGTCGGACAGGTCCATCTTCTTTGGCATTCCAAACTCGTCGAGCTGCTGCACCTTTGGCTTTGCCAATTGCTGGTACATCGACTTGAGATGAGGGATCACTTCATCCAGTGACTCCTTGTGCGCTTGTGCGGCGTCTGCGAGAGAGCGTGCTGCTGCCCTACGCAGCTGAGAGTCCTTGCTTTCCAAGTAGGGGACCATCTTCAAGGGAACCTGGGCATTTACTTTGAAGCCACTTTCTTCCCAGATGTCCTTGCCGAGCTCTTGGTTTTCCTCCTCGTCGTCGTGGCATGCAAGCCAGATCTCGCTGGAGTAGCCAAGTTCGCTCATATCAACTTCGGCACTAATAGACTGCAGCACAGTTGTCCTGACGCCGGCCAGTGGCACGGTTGCTCCCTGCGCCAAAACCACCATCTCGCCCTGGTTCATGTTGGGTGCGATGCAACGACATGTGTCGGCGAAGCAATCTTTGACGAGCTTGTAATGTTGTGCGTAGTTCTGCATCGACTGAATGAGAACCGTCAAGAGCTCTGCACGCGGAACTGCCTCGTCCTCACAGACATCCGTGTGGAAAGAAAGGTACTCGACAGCAAGCACGAGTTGGGCATCGCGGTCATCGTCAGCATCTCCGACTCCGCCCTTGCGCAGAACATCGAGAACGAGCGGCAAAACATATATCAGAGAAACTGCGTCAAATGGCCGCTGCTCGCCGGCGAACCGGAGACGATACAGCACTCTTGTGACGAGGTCCTCGAGTCGTTCCTGGTCGTAGTTGTCTGGGAGTGCCACTCCTCGGATTCTCAGAGTCGCTATTCCAATGAATTGTCGGATCGCCCCCAATCTAGCGGCGACCTTGTCCGAGCAGATGATGTAGGCCGACGAGGCCACGTCGCCGATTATCAGATTAGCACCTGCGTCGATGACAGCGAGGAGCAGCGCGACAGCAGAGCCAAGCCAAAGCGTCGCATCCGTCGGCGGGCCAGACGCGAGGGATTTGATGATGCCGATACCGCGCATTAGCCGCGCCTCAATTCCCTGGATCGACTCTCGCATTTGGGACTCTTTTTTCAGCTGGGAGTTTACTTTCGAGGTCTCTTCGGCCGTGAGCTTCCGCTGTTGTCCTTTCTTTTGTTCTAATTGGGTCCTCAGCTCTTCTTCCCACTTCAAGATGTTGTAGTCCTTGCTGTTCTTGTTCGGGACAGTATTCTGGTTCTTTTTGCCGAGAACATCGACAAAGCAGGTGCCTTCTGGGGTTCTGAAAATGGCTGCTTCAACCGGACCAATGTCGCGGAGTTGGCTTGCATCCAGATCACGAGAAACAAGCTCCATCAACCGGGGTATGACAGCATCAGGGGCGACAAAGGCCAATTCAGCGGCGGCGTTGTACGCGGCTTGTCTGATGGTATCAGACTGAAAAGTTATATGTGTCAGTAACGGTTGCGCGATCGGGAGACAATGACAAGGGCTTACCTGCTGATCAAACGATGTCCTCAGTCCAATCTCCTTGAGCAAATCACCCAAATGTTTGCGGGTAAGATTGCCAGGGTCTATAGCCATTCGAAGGCACATGTCTATCCAGCTTGACCGCGGGATAAGCTCTTGGCGAGAAAGTACCAGTATAGCGCACGCTTGCGCTTCGAGGACGTCATTTTCGATGTCGGCTCCGAACTGGGCAAGCTCGCCAGGCTCGAGGCATATGGCTCTTAGGACGTGGATCAGATTGACCCGCTCCATTTTGACATCTCTTTCTTTGGTCTCTCCCTGTTCTATGCTGTTCCACAAGCCGTCGACGATGAACGCTGATATCAGCGTCGGATTCTGAGCATATAGTCTGGACACGGACTTTGTTGCCTCTTGCTGCACCTTTGGCGGAACGCTGGTGGCCGTGATCAGGTATATGTTGGCCTCGGACCAGGCCAACACAACATCCTGGCCCGTCTTGCGGTCCAGTCTCTGCGCAACAGAGGACAGAGCTCGGCAGAACCATTGCAGGTCCTCCTCAGCGCTGATCTTGTTGTAAATTCGGTAATTCAAGAGGAAGGCCTGCTTCGTGGCCAAGGACAAAGCTTGGGTCGGAATAGCGGCTTTGACCAATGCGGCATGGATAGGGGAGTTGGGAAAGCGCCGCAGCAGGGCCGGTGTCAATGACGTGAGAATGTACGCCCCAACGACAAGGCCATTCTGGGCAGCTGAGGCGGCGTTGGAGACGACTTCTTCGAAGTTGGCAATCAGCTGAGGCGTTGCTGCTTCGGCAAAGGCAGAAATCCCGGCTGTAGGCTCCGTGCCCTCCAAAGAATTCAAGATGCTTCCAGCATGAAGCAACCAGAGTCTGCGGGAGGCGGACTTCTTTTCGGCTAGTCCCTTGATTATTGAGTCCAGCACAGGCTTCGGCAGCTCGCCCCCAGCCTCAAGAGTCATCACACTGGCCCGTGCCAGAGCAGAGGTCTCGGCAGCCAGAGCCGCCTCATTACCCTCCTTGGACGCCACGATTGCCAGTGCTGTGGATGCTTTGCTCGCACTCTGTTCAGACAGCGGGATCGCTTCCAGCATTTCGGCATGGAGGATCCTGTGGTCGGGGGATGCGACCTTTCCGGAAACCAGGGGACTTGCTATCTCATTGACAACGCCGTCCATAGTCTTGAGATCGGAGCACTGTACCACTATAGCGCGGAAGGCTGTAATGGCGCCATTGCGGATGGCTGGGCTGCTGGATTTGATGTTCGACAGCAGAGGCTTGAGAAGCTTTCCCTCCAGTATCCTTGACAAGTCAAAGGTGTCTGGGAGAGACTTCACGAGAGGCTTCAAGACACCTCCGAGAATGACCTCGGGCGCACGTAGCAAGCCTTTCTCGATGGCAGGGATCAGGTCCTTCTCAATCTCGTCGAGGGTGGCGAAGTTGAGGAAGAAATCCCCAAGGCCAAAAGCGACATGTTCAGGCACCGCTGCTCGAGAGCCGACTATCTCTCGGATGTAAAACTCGTAATATTTGGGCTTGAGTGTCTCCAGCAGCGGCTTGAGAGTCGCCTGGCGGGCACAAACGCCCGCAATGACACCAAGGATGAGAGCATTCTTAGCCGTGGATTGGGTGCTCTTGGCTGTCAGCATTGTAACTGCGTTGATCAAGCTCTTTTCACGCGGTTGCGCTGGTGACAACAGTTTGCGAAACCCTCGCCTCGTAACGACGGCGGCTGATCGGACTACGCCGCTCCTCGAGTTTGGCCGCATGCACTTCTCCAGGGCATCCGCGTCGGCCAACAGAATATCTTTGCCCAACTCTTCCCATATGGAGGAACCGGCCAAGTGCTGCATGAAAACACTGCACCACTCGACCAGGACAAAGGCGCTGGAGGCGGCAATGCCAGGCTTCTGGCTCTCGTCACGCATGGCCTTGACGACGGGTGCCAAGGTCTTGGAGCTCGCTCCGGCTGCGATGACTGAGGCAAGGCATTTTTGCACGGCGATTCGGGACTCTCGATCTTGGTACAAGGCGTGGGTGCCGAAGAGGAGCTGGAGGATATGCGGAACGAGCTGTTGGTCCAGAGCTGGCCGGACCTGGTCAGCAGATTCTCCAATTCGCGCTCGGGAGGGCGATAGTTACATTTATGGAGTATTGATTCGTCAATGTGCTGGAGCTGTGCAGTGCGTGCCCCCGTGGAGGACGAGCCCAGGGCTTTCTCTGCAGCAGCCAGGTCGAGGCCGGCGCCGGTGCCACCACCGTTGACCACAGGTTCAGACATGTCGAGGCGGTTCGGGACGGGCGAGTGAAGAAACCATCGGGGGCTACCACGGCTCTCCTCGGGTCTGGGGTCGGCCGAGAGGTACAGGGGGGAGGGGGGAGGAAGCGGGAGGGGAGGGTCGATGTGAGGTTGGCGATGAGCGCTGATGGTGTTTTCTGGACAGAAATGTTTGGCCGAGTGTACGGTATCAAGTAGTGTCACCCCACGTCAAAATCCAGCCCCGCCCTGGATGCACAACTGGTATCCTCACCGCCTGCTCCATCCTGATATTGGAAGGGTTTTCCTATTTGCACCTCGCATATCTCTATTTGCACTCACCGGCTGGTCGAACCCGAGTACTTTTCTATACCCTCTGCCCTCTCTACTCCCTCTATTCCCTATATTCCCTTGTTACCCCAGACTAAAGATTGGCTTGCGGCGAGATAGAGATATGCGTGTGTGTAAATAGCAAGACTCATTGGAAGAGCGGACGAATGCACGGGACTAAATTGTACTTCAGACTATGGATCAATTGCCAGCTGTGGCGCGGTTGAGACCAGACAGTTGAAAGGGAGCCAAGGATCGACCTCTTGTACCTGTTAGCTTGGCAATAACTTGCACTGAGCTTCCATGCATGTAGCCCTCCATTGCACAGATCCAACGTGCCTCGCTTTGTACTACAATATTGGCCGTGAAGATGAGCAGGGCCTGCTTTGAGCGACGGTCATCATCGTCTCTGCAGACCTGCATATTCATCTGGCACGTTCGGTCTGACTCAAGGACTCCCGCGTCACTGGGTACCACCTGACTCACTGACTTTTGGCCTAACAACGTCGCGTCAGTGGAAGATTCGGTGCTCAGCGTGCACTTGCACGCGGCCGGGCCTCTATGGCAGCGTCAGTGGGTTCCAGGTCGCGCTGGATCCACTGAAGCCTGGGTCGCTGTGGGCCGGCCATCACCTCCCAGCCCCCTGCAAACCACACCCCGAACATCCTCACCACAACCCACTGGAGGTCACACCACGAAGTGCACCCTTGCGGCCAGCCCGACCTGCTGCTTGCTCAACTACACCGAAGCAGGCCATGGCTGGCGCAAAGAAGAAGAAGAAGCCCGCTGCCAACCCGGCCCGAGGCTTCGCGACTACCTCGATTGCGTCCAAGCCACGGCCTGAAGTCGCAGAGGCCGATGCAAAACCCAAACCACACGGCGATGCCCCTCCCTCCGCCAGCAATGCTGCAAATGCCCCGCCATCGACCATGACTGCCACGGGCGATAATGCCCAGCAACGATCCCAGGAGACGCCGCTGAGCCCCGAGGAGTTTGAGCGGCAGCTCGAAGAGTCGGAGCTGCAGCTCCTCGTCGAGAAACATGCGCAGAAGGCCAAGCGGGACGCCCAGCGCCAGCGCGCTCGTCTCGAAACGGACCGCCGTTTGCTGCGAAACCAGGCCGACACCGTCAACATCCCCAGGTGGCTGCCGCAAGAGTTGCTGGACCACATCCTCGATCTCATCAAGGCGGAGACGCGCTTTTCCGCCTCCAGCATCTCGTCGGAGAATGCTGGGAGTGGGAAGATGCCGACAGAGGAGGACATGATTGTTCGCCTGTGGACCCTGCGTCAGGCACTAGAAGCTGCTGCGTTCCCCGAGGCTCGCGTCGAGGCCGCGCTGCAGTACATCCTGGATATTGCCCCCAACGTGCCAAATGCTGTCAAGGACTCCATTTGGGGCCTGGAAGAGGCCCTTGATTGGTTGGCACGTGAATGCTCACTCGAAGAGCTCCCTCCTTACGAGTTCAGGGGCAAGCCCGTTGCTAGAGGTGCGTCGATACTGCCCTCCTTCCTCCCATCGACAGCTGCAGTGCTCATTCTGTTTTGCTCTAGATACGCCAACTGACAGTCCTTTCCCCTCCCGGCCACATACGCCAAAGCCCCAAGGTGCGCAAAATGGCCGCAGGGGCAAGGACGCAAAGAAGTCCGACGTCAATGGGCGCGCTGGCAAGACACCGGCCAAGAAGTTGGTGGTGACTTGTGACATTGACATCGAGCCCGAAGACCTGATCCCTGAATACGTCGCAGCAAAGGCTACGCTGCTGGAGCTGAGTCGCAGTCAGGCCAGCGAGAGAACAGGGAAGCCTGGAGATGACGAGGATGTCGCTGATCTGGTTATTGCAAAGCTGGAAGCAAAACTGAACAAGATTGAAACCGACATCCTCTTTGACAAGATCATGGCCGAGCAGAAGTGGAAAATGGAAAAGGTCGTCTTGGAGAGGCGCCTAGCAGCTACGAAGCGGGAGGCCCAACCCGCAACATCTGGGGAGGCATCTGGGGAGGCCAAGACATCAGACCAGACTGCTGAGGCCGAGGCATCGGATGATGACGACGTTGCTGCCGAGGCAGAGCGCATGGCCGCCGAGATTCTGGCCGACGACGACAACGACGACGATGATGACATTGCCGGACTCTTCGCATCTTTACCACAGCACGAGGTGGATCCAACTACTGGCAAAACACAGACAGTTATCAACTCCTCGGACGGCACAAGGCTTGTGCTTAGAGATTTCGGGAAATGGACGGGCGTCAGCCCCAGGAGAGTCTTGGAGGAGGCGTGTCGCTCAAGGTAAGGCACAAACTTGTTATCAGCCTTGGGACAATGTGCTATTTCTTACACGCCGCAGGGATGCCTCCGTCAAGATCAATTATACTGTGGTTTCGGAGGCCACATTCGCAAGCCGCCAGTCCATTGACATCTGGTGGACAAAGGCACAGGAACCGCCACAGAGTGTACCCGAATCCGACGTCGAGGTCATTGCGGACCAAACTCGGTTCACTTTCACAATGGTCGGAGTAGCCGCGCCAGATTCCAAGCAGTCTGAAGCGTACATTGCCACGTCTGCCCTCTTCCACGTGTGTAGCGGCAACGCGAGAGAAGAAAAGGTCGGCCTTCGGCTGCCGTCTGTGTGGCGGGATCTCTGGAATGAAATGGCAGAAGCCAAGAAGAATCAGCTGGACTCTCAAGATCGCAATGCGGTACGATCCTTGAGGACGCTGGTGAGACGGAGGCACGATCAAGAACTCGAAGACGGCGTTATCCTTCAGGGTGCCTTCCGGGGCCGAGGCGCAGCCAAAGCCTCGCAGGATTCATCCGAGAATGGTGCCAATGATCGGAAGAAGCCGAATGCTGCCAACGCAGATGAGTACAGAAAGATCTGGACTGACAAGTCCGGCTCACGCAAGTATCAAATGATGCTGGTAAGGAAGGACATAGCACAAACGACAGCACTCGTTTCATGGCCGCAGCGCTAACGGGCTCTATAGCAATCGCGAATGCAGCTCCCGATGTGGCAGTTTAGGCCACAAGTTCTGGAGGCCGTAGACAAGAATCAGGTGGTCATCGTCTGTGGTGAAACGGGATGGTAAGACTTCATGTCGCGTGTGCGTTTAGATGGGTGGCTGACAGTACCACAGCGGAAAGAGTACGCAAGTTCCGGCTTTTTTGCTAGAACACGAGCTTTCCCGGGGAAAGGCTTGCAAGATTTATTGCACAGAACCTCGTCGTATCTCTGCCATTTCTTTGGCTCGTCGCGTGAGCGAAGAACTGGGCGAGAACAAAGGCGACTTGGGAACCAACAGGTCCCTCGTTGGCTACTCCATCCGTCTCGAGGCCAACACGTCTCGGGAGACGCGCCTCGTATACGCTACGACAGGCATTGTTATGCGCATGCTCGAAGGCTCAAACGACCTTCGCGAGGTTACCCACTTGGTTCTCGACGAAGTCCATGAGCGAACAATCGACAGCGACTTCCTCCTCATCGTGCTCAAGCGCCTCCTCACACAGCGCAAGGACCTGAAGGTCGTTTTGATGTCGGCCACCGTCGACGCTGAGCGTTTCTCAAGATATCTTGGTGGAGCGCCAGTCCTCAACGTTCCAGGACGCACATTCCCTGTGGACGTCCGCTACCTCGAGGACGCCGTTGAGGTCACGGGATACAACCCCACGAACTCACCAGCAGACAAGATGATTGATCTTGACGACGATGCCGACGACGAGGGGACTGGACCCAAGGGTGACTCGTCACAGAGCCTTTCGGCCTATTTGGCCAAGACTCGCAGCACACTATCTCAGCTGGACGAGTATCATATCGACTTTGATCTCATTGTCCAACTCATGGTGCAAATTGCGGCAAATGCGTCTCTGGAACCATACAGCAAGGCGGTGTTGGTATTCTTGCCCGGTATCGCGGAGATCCGGACACTCAACGACTTGCTGCTCGGAGACCCGCGGTTTGCGAAGGACTGGCTGATCTACCCCCTGCATTCGACCATCGCCACGGAGGACCAGGAGGCGGCCTTTTTGATACCGCCGCCGGGAATGCGCAAGATTGTCCTCGCCACAAACATTGCAGAGACCGGCATCACCATCCCTGATGTGACTTGCGTCATCGACACCGGAAAACACCGCGAGATGCGGTACGATGAGAGGAGGCAGCTGTCCAGATTGATTGACACGTTCATCTCGCGGGCGAATGCCAAGCAGCGACGAGGCCGTGCCGGCCGTGTGCAAAACGGCCTCTGCTTCCACATGTTCACAAAGCATCGGCATGACAACCTCATGGCCGACCAGCAGACGCCGGAAA
The DNA here is from genome assembly GCA_002916505.1 of Tolypocladium paradoxum. Lineage (NCBI taxonomy): Eukaryota > Fungi > Ascomycota > Sordariomycetes > Hypocreales > Ophiocordycipitaceae > Tolypocladium > Tolypocladium paradoxum. The sequence continues at coordinate 30,981 of PKSG01000246.1, forward strand.
TGCTCCGCCTGTCCCTGCAGGACCTTGCTATACGTGTCAAGATTTGTAAAATCGGCGGCATCGAGGATACGTTGGGAGACGCGCTGGATCCGCCGTCGGCGAAGAACATTCGCCGCGCCATTGACGCACTTGTGGATGTCCGCGCCCTGACGGCGGCCGAGGAGCTCACTCCTCTGGGCCACCAATTGGCTAGGTTACCGCTGGACGTCTTTTTGGGCAAGCTGATTCTTCTTGGTACGGTGTTCAAGTGCTTGGATATGGCCATCACAGTGGCCGCCATCCTGTCGTCCAAATCTCCCTTCTCCGCGCCCTTCGGGCAGCGGGCGCAGGCCGACAACGCGAGAATGGCCTTTCGTCGCGCCGACTCTGATCTCCTTACCATATACAACGCCTACGCCGCCTGGAAGCGCGTGTGCCAGGCCAACAGCGGCATGGCCAAGGAGTTTCAGTTCTGCCGCAAGAACTTTCTCAGCCAGCAGACGCTCGCCAACATCGAGGACCTCAAGGGCCAGCTCCTCGTCTCGCTGGTCGATTCCGGGTTCCTGTCGGTGACGGAGGAGGAGCGGCGGGCGCTCAAGGGCCAGCGCTTTGCGCAGGGAGGGCGCGGGCGGCGGCAGCAGAACTTCTTTGAGGTGCCGCGGCGGGCGAACATCAACAGCGACAATGACCTGGTGTCGTCTTCGGTCATTGCGTGGAGCTTCTACCCGAAGCTGCTTGTGAGGGATACGCCGGGGACGAAGGGGCTGCGCAATATTGGCAATAATCAGTCCATCAGCCTGCATCCTTCGTCCGTCAACCGCAACCAGCGCGACATCAAGTGGCTGTCGTACTACCACATTATGCAGTCGAAGTCGTGAGTAACCCTGAAACTCCTGTTACGCAGTTCAGCTGTTAACCAGCTGACCTAGGGTCTACCATGCCCATGAGACGACCGCGGCCGAACCATTCGCCATCGCCTTGCTCTGCGGCGACGTCCGCTGCGACGTACGACAACCCCCTTCATCCACTCCCACATCCAAACCTCCCCTACCCAGGGTCCTCTCCGCTAACACCACCCCCAGATGTTCTCGGGCGTCATCGTCCTCGACGGCAACCGCGGGCGCTTCGCCCTCCCGGACTGGAAGTCGATGCTCGTCGTCAAGGTCCTCCGCGCGCGCCTCCGCGAGCTCCTCACCCGCTCCTTCAGGCAGCCCGGCAAGCTCCCCACCGCGCAGCAGCAGAAGTGGCTCGACGTCTGGCAGCGCCTCTTTTCGCAGGAGGCCGTCGGCCAGGACGGCAGGTCCTCCGCCGCCGCCGCCGCCGCGGGCGTCTCGGTCGCTATCGGGAAGGCATAGGTTGCCGGTCTGCGGTCGGGGTGAGTGCTTGGCTTTTGGGGTGGCTTTTTTATCTTTTGCTAGCTGGGGGGACGGCACCTGGGGCTGCATCTTGCGGGCGGGCAAGGGTTCATACACTGCGGAAGTCATGTAGATGGCGGGCGGCACATTTGGCATCAGAGAGGAGAGACAGACAGCACGTTGAGGCATTGAACTCTAGGAGTGCATATGGGGAATACGATGGATACATGGGCCATCGCGCCAGTCGGATATCTGGTCAACAACGCCCCCTTTTTTGTTCTTCCTGCGCAGTTGAAGAAAAGCTCAACTGCATAGCTAGAGAAGTGCCAAGTACACTAGAGCCTGCCTGCCTCCTCGCCTCCACGCGCGGCCGCGAGCAACGCGCACGGAGCTGGGTATGATAGGGTCGGGGGAAATAAGAGCACATACAAAGCAACATTATACTGTACAAATTCCGCGCCGCGTCGGCACTGGATGGGGAATCACCTCAGGCGCCATTCTTCCCATCTTTCTTGCCTCCCGCCTCGTCCTTGTTGCCGTTGCCGCCGCCCAGGAACATGGCCTTGAAGTCGGCGTTGCTCTTGGGCGCGGGCTTCTCGCCGCCTATGGCGGGGCCGTTCTCGCCGGCCGCTGTTTTCCTCAGTGCGAAGCCGAGGCCGCGCTTCGGACCGGGCCGGCCGAGGACGGGGCGCCGGACGGCGGTCGGCGGCGGCATGAGGCCCTTTGCTGCCGGGGCCGCACCCTTGGATCCCCTCTGGTCCTTGCTCCCGTAGACGATGCGGTCGTCCCTGCGCTCGGCCTTTGCGCGGCGAAGCTCCTCGACCGAACCCGTGCGCAGTTTGCTGCCCTCAAAGTCCCGGCCGTCGAGCCGGAGCGCCGCCTTGCCCGCCGTCGCGGCGTCCGCAAACTCGATCCGAGCGCCGCCGTGGCCGGGCTGCAGGACAAGCTGGACGATGGCGCCGTGGGGCCCAACGAGCGCCCGTACGCGCGCGTCGTTGACGGTGTCGGGCAGGCCCATGAGGGCAATCGTGCGGGCCGCAATGTCCGCCGTGGAGGGCTTCGCGTGCTCGGCTCCGCCTTGGCTCATGTTCTCGTCGCCCTCGTTGTCGCGCGAGGACGGGGCCGGAGACGCAGACCCGCGATTGGAGTTTCCAGTCTTGGCCGCGTGCTTCACCTTGGTCTCCCTGGAGACCTCGGCTGCGAGGATCTGGTTGCGGAACTTGGTATTGTTCATCTCCTCCACGGCCCTTTGGGCCTGCTCCTTGGTCTCAAAGTCCAGGTACGCGAATCCGCGGTTCCTGCCAGCCAAGTTCACCGGGGCGTTGACCCTCGTCACCTTTCCGAACTTGGAAAACACCTCTCGTATCTCCTCCTCGGTGAGCGCTTTATCGAGGTTCGAAACGTGCACCTCCCGCCCCTCTGAAACGGCGCCCTCGCGATTCTTCTTGCGTCCCGGGTCCGAGTACTTGGCCAACAGCTTGTATTTGTCCTCGAGAACGATGCCCTCCTTCGCGACAGCCTTGGCCGAGGCGTCACGGTCGCGGAATGAGATGTAGCAGAAACGACGGTGGGTATTGACCTTTAGGCTGGGCCAGCGAATGCTCAGAATGTCGCCGCAGTCTTTGAACAGGTTCCGGATATACCTTTCGTCGGCCACGGGCGGATAGTTGGCGATGTACACGGTCAGGTCGTGACCCGACAGGACACTGAGCTGAGACTGCCCAAAGTATTTACCATCCCTGAGCAACGCCGACTGCGCTTCCTCGGGGGAGCGGAACTCAATCAACGCCGTCGTGGACTGGCCGTCCTTTTCATGGACAAAGGCGGTAATGTTGTTGATGTGGCCATACTCCTTGAAATACTGGCGAACCTTGGTCTGGGTGGCCCCGGCGGGCAAGCCCGTCACGAGAATGGTGGCATTCTCCCGGTCCCTCTTGAAGTCCTGCTGAGCCCCTGAATTCTTAGATTCAACAGCGTCCCGGCCGCTCTTTTGCCGCTTGTTGGCACTCTCCACGTCCTCATCGGCATCTGCCACGGATTCGCGCTTCCGCTTAGGTCCGCTCGGCGATTCTGCTTCAACGACCGGCTGCTCTACCTGCTGGGCGCCATAGTAGGCAGCATAAGCAGCAGCCTTTTCCTGTTCCTCGCGTTCCCGGCGCCTCATGACTCTCTTCTCAGCCTTGTGCACAATATCGGTGGCCCGTCGCACCGAGGCCGGGAGTTCGTAGTCGTTGCAGTGCTGAAGATACACCTCCAAAACCTTCTCGGGCCAGTCGACAGTTTGCCGGCTCGCAGCCGCATGCAGCACTGCCGTCGCGACCGTAGGTACCCTCAGGCCAGAACCAGCCGACGAGGGCGTGGGGCTTCTGTTCAGCTGAGGGTTCGAGGTAAAGATGAGCATCTCCCACATGTAATACCGGAACCAAAAGTCGTGGTTGTCGGCGTGAATCTGGGAGCTCGCAAGGTCGTTCCACACCCTCCTCGCCTCGTCAATGGCGCCCTTCTTCTCGGTCAGATACTGGATGTAGATTCTCTGCAGCCGGAACTTCGGGTCGCCCTTGAAGTCCTTGCCGTAAAGTCTCTTGCCGACGACGTCGACGTCTTCGAGAGCGGCCCTCAGGCCCACGTCGGCCACATCGACGGCCTCGTCGGTCGCAGTCGCTTCAAGCGCAGTACGCTTGAGAAACGCGCACCACGCCACATACATGTCAATCAGGCTCTCCATGCCATTCTTGTACAGCTGGTTCTCGCTCGTGGCCGCGTGCTTGATGGACTCAATCTCGGAAAAGGGGAGCTTGGCCTCCTCGGCGCACAGAATATACCTGTTCCACAGCCTCCCCGACCAGGGACAGTGCTGGACGGCCCTGCGAAGCATGTCCAACAGCTTATCGGGCGCTTGGAGTTCGGTGTTGGAGGACGAGACAAAGACAATGTACTCGTGCCAGATGTCATCGTCGAGGGCGAAGATGCCCGTCAGAGCTCTGGCGAAGAGGCCGCAGCAGAGGTCCATGGCAATCTCTGGAATGTCGTTGTTCCTCTTGCTCTGCAGCATCTCCCATTCGAGATAGCCGCGCATGGCCGCCTTTTGCGCCTCGACGTTGCCGGCCCGGACAGCTTCTTGCAGCTGGATCTCGAACGGGTCTCGGGCGGCGATGACTCGCTTTGTCCCCTGGGCAGAGGCGGTGATCTCCTTCATGGTGTCCTCCCAGGCGGGCTTGTTGTACTCGGACAGGAAGCTCGAAAAGGCCTGCGACGTGTCGTCCCAGGTGAGGTGCGGCGTGGCGAGGCGGTCGCGGTAGAGGTGAGTGATGCGGCGGACGCCCTCGGGGGTCTTGGTCTTGGCCAGCTGCTCCATCTCGAGGGAGAGCCAGCGGTCCCAGAGCCGGTGGCTGTCGTCGAGGCGGTACTTGATGGCCTCGTAGCCCTGCTGCCAGAGGTCGAGGGCGGCGGCAAAGGAGAAGAGCTCGCGGCCCATCATCTGCTCCTCGTCGGACCAGCCCGCGTCGGCGGACTGGCTGCTGGCCCAGAGCGCCCAGAAGTAGTTGCAGTAGGCCAGCCAGATGCGCAGGCTGCCCGGCTCGGCGCCGATGGCGCGCTTGTAGAGCTCGACGACATGGACGCGGCGCTCGAGGTCGGCGGCGGTGCGGGCGGTCTCTTCGAGGTAGGCGAGCCAGCTGTCCTCGCCTACGGGGTTGGCCATGGTCGTCGTTTGCGGGCCGTGGATACGGGCATCACACGGGTGTCGCGAGAGCTGGAGAGGGCAGATGTGCAGGTAGCTGGACGGATGGTAAGAGGTTTGGCGGTGGAGGGGCGCGGAGCTGCAGAGAACTGGACAAAATAAAACCGGGTCCAGAACGCCGGCACAGCTACTGCCGAGTACTCGGTAAGCGACCAAGCGGCTTTGCCTCGTCAGCAGTGCTTCGTATTATCACGCACGTCACGGCTCGGCATGGGGCTGATGCTGGATGCTGTCTCGGGAGAGTCGAGCGCACGGTTCGCAGCGGGCTCCGGTGGCCTCGTCTCGTCGTCGTCGACGCGCGCCAGACGGGGCAGCCCAGACGTGTCCCGACGCTCGGTTGCACGAGATGATGTAACTGGCGCATCACAGGGCGATTTGTGTAGCGAGACAAAGGACCAGGACGGGAGCTCATTGGACGGCATCGCCAGAAGCGGCCGAGCAAGCAAACAACAAGCAATATAGGCCCTTCTAGGCTGAGGGCGCCGCCATTCGCGCCGTTCTAGACCGCGCCATGGCCATGCTGCTGCTCGTTCGTGGCTCTCCCAACTGCCATGGCAGTCTGCCCACCTCGTGAGGCCATGTGGACGAGCACCGAGGGCAGCGGTGAGGCACGCGACAGACGCGTCCATCCAACACGGTGTTGGACGATGTTGGCGAGATGCCCTGTCGCCGAGAGCCGTCGGCAGCGGCCGAGCCAACCCGTCGCAGCCACTCGGAGAGTAGAGGCGCGCCGTCAGCCCTTTTTGAGGTTGACGACTGCTCGATGGAGTGCGCCTACAGGAGGGAGGCGTACGAGAACAAGGCAATCCTCAGCGACAGCTACCGTACCTACGCCTGCATAATGCGCTCGCAATGTGCCCCTCGCCGTCTGCTTGCCTAATCGGGCAGTTTCTCTCTATCTGTCTGCATCATGGTCCGCCTGGTGCCGCCAGAACGTGTAACGTCGTCGCGCTCTGCAGTTGGGCAGATGGCGGCCATGGCTTCAGCGCGCATGCCATGTGCCACGTACTCGGATGCGTCCCCCAGCCTGCTGTCTGTTGGTGCCGTTATTCACCGAGCAACTGCATCGCTCGCTCGCTGCCCGTTGAACCAACCAGCCATCCCACCACGGTGACCAAGGGCACTGCTCCGGCGTGGCGCCTCATGCTCTGCGAGTCTAGGGTAGCCGTGGTTGTCGGCGCCCGCACGATGGTGCCTGGCCAGCCACATGGAACAGCGATAGGTTCTCAAAGAACAAACGGGCCAGTAACGGCTTGATTGATTCTGCAGGTCGTCGTATCGATGGCTCAGTGCTGGTTGGATGGTCACACCGAAGAGGCCTCACTGGGTTCAGACAGGCGTTTCGTCTCGTGTGGTGTCATCTGGCCACCGAGCAGACCAGCCTGCGGCCCTTCCTCCCACCCAGGGGCCATCGCCAGTTTCATGGCTGGCGGCGACGTTGCTCTGCCGTTTGCTGAGTGGGTGGCCGCCGTTTCACATGGGTGCTAAGCCCCATCCCTGGCCGTTGGTCCTTGGACCTTGGTGACGCCCATCGACTGCATCACTGTGACAAGGACCCCCCAGGGCCCGGAGATATTAACGAACAATGCACCATGCCCCCGAAAGCTAGATCGGCGGCACGCAGAACCGCATCTGCGTCAAGCACCCCCAAACATAGCCCTGTGAGGCCACCGGCGTCCTTGGAGTCGTGGACAAGCGCAATTAACGCCAGGCTTTCCTCGCACCTCTGGCGTTGGCTAGCCGGGGTGGCCTGGAGCTCTACCCCTGACTACTGCAGCTAACCACGAACCTAGCTCGTCGACCTGTCGCGCCGTGTGCACACACAGCCCCCGATGCTCCTTGGGATGGCATCTCCAGCGGTGTCGCGGTGAACATCGGCGACGCATCGGCAGCACTCTTCGGCGCCGCAAGCATGGATCCCAGGCGGGCTCGTCAACAGTCCCATCGGTGCCGCTCGGTGGCAGCTTTCGAGGATGCCCAATCGCTGCGGGCAGCGGTGATGCTCGTGATGGATTGATTCGTTGCTCTGGTGCATCGTTCCTGCCTGCAGAGCAAGGGAGCCGGTCCCCTGTCTCCTGCCCGTTTGGTCCTCCACACCACACTGCTCCTTCGTCGCAGCCCTTTGGCCTGTTCCTCCCACCAGTGACCACGCCACCCCTCCTCCAGGGCTCCTCTCGTGAACATCACCAACATTCACTCTTCGTTTTCCTTCACGCACTTTCTCTCATCACTCGCGCGTGCGCTCGGTTTCTTTGAATCGAGACTGATTGCCTCTTTTCTCTCGTTCTTTCCCTCGTTGTTTCCTCGTGACTCATAGAGCCTCGCTCGGTCTCTCCTCCACCCGTCACCTCGCCTGCGAATTTTACATTCCAGGCTTGCCTGGACCTTGACGCGCTACCGCCGACTCGACTTCCCCCGGCTTCCATTCCTTTGCGACTTCCATTCCTTGTGCGCCCTCGTTCGTTCGTATTCGACCAGCCGTGCCAAGTACCACGACAGCCGCGTATCCAGATCCAGCTCAGCTTCCTGCGGCCGATTTTCGTCTCCGTCATCGCCTCCCTTCTCCTCTTTCAAGCCTCCTCTTCAGCTGGCCATCTTTTGATCCTCCTTGCGCTTAGCATCTCGCGTGCTGTTTGCTATTCTACGACCTCTCTGCGATCCCGGCGGCGGCGAAGCTCGAACAACTCAGTCGACATGGGTCGTTTTGCGCCATTTGTCTTCGGCGCCCTCAGCGCGCTCCACGTGCTCGGCGCCATTGCCCAGGAGATACCAACCTGCATCGTAAGTCATGCGGCTTTTGGCGTATGTTGCCAGTGATGGCTCTAACCCTCGAATCTAGCCACAATGCGCGAACCAGCTGAGGGCCGACTTCACCAAGTTTGCTTGCGGCAGTGCTGATGATGCCGGCTGCCTGTGTGCGAAGGCCGACTTTGCCTTTGGCATTCGCGATTGTGGCGCTTCTTGCGGAGCCACAGATGCCAATGTTCGCCAGTTTCTCGTTGGAGGCTTCTGCGCAGGTGAGTGGATGAACAATGGTACACTGTCGTATTCATGTCTGAATGAGGCTCATCGTGATATCGTCTAGGTGTGATGCCCGCCGCGTCGACTTCGGCGGTGTCGACTTCGGCGGCGACCCCTTCGAGTACCGTGCAGCCCCCAACTTCATCCACTGCCCAGACGTCGACGACTCAAGCTGTAGTCACAACTTCCTCTACCCCAAGCGCGACCTCTGTCGCGCCTGCTACGACACAGGAGTCCTCTTCAACGACGACATCAGCTTCACGGTCTGCAACGGCAGAATCTACGGTAAGTGCTCCAGCTTCAGCTTTGACATGAACGCAGCTAACCAACAATCCAGTCAACAGCGTCTGCATCTAAAACGTCTGCAACGCCTTCTACAACGTCCGGTATCCCAGCCAGCGCAACATCCTCCGAAGCCGCCGCCGGGGGCGACACCTCCCGCACTGGCCTGTCCCAGGCCGCCGTGATTGGTATCGGCGTCGGCATTGGAGCTGCTGTCATTGCCATCGCCGGCATTGTCATCGGCCTACTGCTGCGAAACCGCAAGCGAAAGCCCCGCCAGTCCATCGAGATATCGAAGCCACTTCCAGGATCGGGCAGAACGTACCCCCCTCGTGACCGCGACCACGGCTCATTCGAAAAGTACGGGAATGATATCGAGATGACGTCGAATCGATACGAGGATATGGTTCCTCGAACACAACCTAGGACTATGGTGTAACCAGAGCCCAGCCTTGGAGTACCAGTAGCCGACCTCCGCTCGATGAGCAGGCTCAGAAAAACGGCATACCCGGCCGGCTTCATTTTGGGACCCCTCCAAGTTGTGCGCCCAATGCCCGTTCAGCGAACGAGTGTGAATTTCCACCGCTTGCCTGGACAACTCCAACGGCACACACACAGCCCAGGCACGACTAATCTGTGTCAACATTGTCGCTGGCGATGCGGCAGGATGACGCATTGGGGTGTCATTTTAGCCTTTTCTTACCTATTTAAGCGTCTCTTCTATTTTACTTGGCACGAGCGGGCTCCAGAGGGAGCAATATGTGCGGCCGAAGCACCTGAGATTTTTTTTTAGCTCAGTTGTACAGCTATTCAATGTACATATGTTGTTACAATTCTCGCCTAAAGAACTACATGTTCAGAGTGTTGTCGATATTTACCTGCCAGAGCCTAGCGCCTGAAATATCTTCTACCACGAGTAGTATGGTCGCTGTCCGTGGACTGAACGATTGGGTAGATGGACCCACGGGCCCTTTGCCGCCTTCTTGGCCTCGCGCTCCTCGTGCTCTCGTATCCTCGTCTTCTCTTCTTTGAGCAAGACGGTGAAGCCTGGAGTGACATCACTGTTAGTCATTGACCGCTGCCCTGGGAGTAGAAAAGGGATGGAGGAACGAACTTGTGCTTGGATGCTGGATGATGCCCATTCTCCCGCGCCCCTTGTAGTCGATGGACTTTCCGCGCCACGGCCCCCTCCCTACCCAAGACTGCGCAATGTACATGCGCGTCGGGTCGACGACCTCCATCCACTTGCCCTCCTTGGTGAGGATCTTGCGTGGCTTGTCGAGCGTCTCGCCGTTGACGCTGCCGAGCCCCATGCCGCGCTGGGCGACGGCCAGGTCGCGTGCCTCCTCGAGGTAGTACTTGATCTCGGCGGCCATCTTCTTCTTGGACCACTGCATCTGGGTGATGGCGTCGTCGACGGGCTTGCCGGCGATCTGGCGGGCGAGCATGACGAGCTTTTTGACGCTCGTGGGCATGAAGTGGCTCTTGTGGAGAAGCTGGCGCTCCGTCATCTTGAGGCGCTGCTCCTTGGTCAGGTGGCCGTTGCTGCGGACCATCTGGATGACCTTCTTGCGCTGCCAGCGGATGCGGCTGCGGGGGTCGGGGTCCGTCACCATGGCCATGTTCTCGCGCGTCTTTTGCTCGGCCTGCTGGGCCTCAGCGGCGGCGGCGGCGGCGGCGGGCTTGGGCGCCTCGATCTCGTCCTGGAAGATGTTGTCCTCGACGGCGCCGTGCATGTTGCGCTCGAGGAACTGCTGCCGCTTCTTGGGGTCGTCGAGCTCCGAGGCGATGGGGTCGGAGCCCCGGCTCGCGGCGGCGTCCTTGCTGCCGCCCTTGCCCCAGCCCTTGAAGACGTTGATGGACCATTTGTGGCGGCGCTGGGAGGAGGGACAGGTGCTGCCGGAGAGGAGGGTTGGTTGTGTGGCTCCTAGATATGACCAAGGGGATGGGCCTGCTCGTGTGCGAAGCTGGCGGTTAGCGATTGAACGGGAATTGTGTGAATTCCGTGGGAGGAGATGTTACCTGACAGCGCCAGCCGCCGGGCCGCTAGGCGTACACTCATAGCGGCAAGTTGTAACGCCCGAAAGTGCCAGACAAACCTCGCGATGTCCTCCAAGCAATGGCACGCAGGCCGTTTCAGTCGCGAAGCGGCGAGGGTTTCTTGTCCTCGAGAACCGGGGTTTTGCCGCGGCAGCGAATGTGGCATCACGTGATGAGCTCTCTAGCGGTATTATCATCAGATCGTGACCCTCGGTCCACCTCTCGCCATCCTCGACAACCTCGACCTCACCGCAAACAACCACCCAAAAGCTCGGCTTCCGCTGTCGTCACCGCACCGGAAACGCAATCTGAACACAATGGCCATCAACCCAATCACCGGAGTACGTCTACGCGGAGGCAATGGCGCCGGAACGGCATGTCGGGATGCTTCGGGGGGATTTGTGGGCTGACTGGGTGTATAGATTTTGCGACGACGCTTGATCTTGGACCTTACCATCGGTCTTGGTACGTGCTTCCCTGGATGGACGCCTGCGGAGGATGCGCAATTGAGAGACCGGAGCTGCGGGATGGCGTTGAGCGGGCGTGGTGGGAGCTTGGAGAGCGGTGACTAACCGGGTCTGCAGGAGCTGGCTTCGCCATGGCCAACTGGTTCTGGTAAGCGAGCAACCCATCGGAACAGCTGTGAAAACGGCAAGAGATGAAACCTGACCGACGCGACAGGTACGGCTTCCACATGCCCCGAACCAACCTCCGCGACGCCTACTACAGCAAGCTGGAGGAGAAGCGCGCCGCCGAGAAGACGGCTGAGTAAACGGGCCGTCACGGGGGATGTTATGGGGGGTTGCGTCTGGAAAATGGAGACGGGAGGTGTTCCGCTGCAGACGCCGATGGGTAGACGGGGTGTTGCGCAATGCTGCGGCAGCGTGGTCGCTGGACAATACTGTACATTAGACCAGGGCAACCCAGTCGACCAATGCTTATTTCCTTTGTGGCTCTACGTGCAGCTGCAAGGTCGTGGCGTGTGTTGTGGGTTGCAGTGAGAGGCGACGGCTTGGATTGAAGACACAGGATGGTCTGGCTTAGATTGCAGGTCGAGGCATGACAAGAGCCCTTTGTGAGCTGCGGCCGCTGCCTATTAGAGTGTGATGTGTCTAGCCTTTCTAAACCTACGTACTTCTGCCGTGGAGTATGCTGCACTGTTCTAATCTTTCTGGGTGCGTGGGGCCGGCGTGAATAGCGGCCTGTCTTTTCTGGTGTGCGAAGGCTCTACCCTTGTATTTCCCTACCTTATGTTTCCCCTGGTCCTTGCAGGTCCTGTTGTTCCTCGCTATTCCTGTGTATTACTCAAGGTACATTGTCCCTTCGCATACCCCTAAGCTAACAGTCCTTGATCCGCCATTGTCCTAGCAGTCGTACTAGTGCTATGCCGACAATTGAAGCGCCGTATTTAGCTTAATTGTCGCTGATGACGGGCAGCTTTGCCATGTGTGGCTGCTGCCGAGGCTAATGGACCTCCGGGCCGATGAGGCTGTTGAACGGCTTGTGCGTTCAATGACTGTAGATGGCGACTATTGGATGGACAACTGTCCTCCTTGCAGATACAGTCCTGGTTCATCAGACGGCGCGGGCGCATCGAGTGTCAGGTCCGGTCCGCCCGGAGGCATCGGCCGTGAGAACGACGGGCTGCCTGGACGACTGGCACGCATTCGCAAGCCGGGGGTGACAACGACAACACGCCATCACGGAGCCGTGTCCGCATCGTGCCAATTCGACGACCACTGGTACGGCTTCACAGGCTTTGCGGCGTCGTCGCGTCGCGGTGGCGGGCTCTCGTGCTCGGCCTTCCCCTCCCACGCCGTCGTCTCGACCACAAACGTGCCCTTTCTGTCCTTGCACCTAATACCACCCCGTCAGCAACCCGATCGGAACGACCCTAAAAAAAAAGGGAGAGACCTACCGACGGAAGAGGCGATCGACCGCAAAGCACTGCACGGGGCTGTCGCGCGACAGCGGCCGCTGGACCTCGCACTTGTACTGCAGCATCTGGAGGAGGTCGCAGGCCGCGAGGTCGACCCTGCGCGCGTCGCCGTCGAGCTTGCGGCGCCGGCCGCGGACGTCTTGTTGGATTTTGGTGGGCAGCTCTGAGGCTGGGAACGAGTGGCAGGGCGGTGTCATTTTGTTGTTTTTATTCGGGGTAATGGAGGCGGCGATGGGGAGTAGGCTGCTGGGGGCGGTTGAGGAGACGAGTCTTGAGGAGGTGAGTGACGACGATGATGGCCTGGGCGCCTGATTTTCCTGGCCATGCCTTGCGAGGCCAACTTTTTCAATGACACCTCCCCAAATTCTCTCCTCGCATCGTTTTCTCCCTCACATCGCTGCAACATTTACCACGACCTGGCGGAAGTGTATCTTTTATTTGGCCGTCATTCCCGCAAGTGCGGCGAGCCGCGACACGTTTGAATGTTCTTTATGTCCCAGTGGATAAGCATCAAGCTGATGCCTTTCACCCAACTCAACACCTGCATGATGTTGCAGGGGCAGTGTTTACAGGTCAATGGCAAGTCTCGTGACATCCACGGATGGCCGGACAGTTTCCCGATACATAGGCAATGGGAAAGCTGATCAAGGGGTACCCACGGTACACAGTTGCTCGACTCCCTACGCGCAGCACTGTTGGACCCTGCCACCGCCGCTGCATCCAGCCATCACAGCGGTAGCACCAGACATGGAGTCAAGATCACCCACATGGACGAGCTGGACAAGGTCGCGGCACGCCACTTCCGCGACACTCAGGCCGCCGCCGTGTCCGTGTCGGGACGCAGCCTCCCGCTGCTCTACAAGCTCGTGTCGTCGCTCGTCTCCCCGCCGCACCGCCAAGCCCTGCTCGTGCTCGACCTCGACGGCCGCTTCGATGCCACGCGCCTCACCTGCGGCGCCGACGACCTACGTCACGTCTACGTCCAGCGCCCTGCGCGCAGCAGCCCTGAGCACCTCCGGGCGCTGGTAGCCGACGCCGACGGCTTCATGCTGTATGCCGCGGCGGCGCAGGCCAGTCGCTCGCGCCAGTGGTGGGGCACCATCGTCCTCGGGGGCCTTGGCGCGGGCGACATCATGGCCGGATGGAAGGGCTGGCTGCGCGTGGACCGAGACCAGGTGCAGGCGTTTGCCCCGGGCATGAGCGCCGACGAGGCCCTGGCCCAGCGGAACGCGCGCCAGCAGGCCGTCGACGCTGCGGGTTGGGCGGCTGCCTCTCCGTGGGGAGGCTTCATCTTCCACGAGGGATAGGATCGGGTGATACGGCGACGATGTGCAGAATGAACCGGGCCTGCGGGACAGGGATGAACCATGGTGGTTGGGGAGATGTAGAGAGGAAGAGGAATACCCATTACGGAGGAATGAGCTGCAATGCAGGTGATGGTGGCCTACGATCCATGTCTACTATGACGTTCTACTCCGTACGATGGACTGGCGATCCATCTATTTTTAACTGCTCTCGGCCCTCGGTGTGCACGTTCACCCTCTACTTACCAGCAGACAAGCTGGGGGCGTGGAGGGACTCGAGACCCCTGAGCCACGGCGAGGTCTTTTTCCGAGCCTCTCGGAAGGGCTGCGATTCAGCAACCAATGGGAACGATGCGGAGGGCGTTCCTGGACGTTGGTCGTTTTTGGTATCCCGGCGTGGAGACGGTGGCTGGGCCGTGTGGTGTTGCAGCTTGATGCACCCACTCCAAGCCCGGATGGAGCGCGGGCGAAGCAGGTTGTTGCGGCGGAGGGAGGGCAGCTCAGCAGGCGAGGGGGGACATACACCTTGCAAGAACTGTCAAGGTCACCGGGGGCAGAGAATCGTTGATAGTGGGTCTTGATTTCTTTGTTCTATTTATGATGTGATGCTCATCAGGGTATAAGGTGGTGCATCGGTGTTTCTAGTAAAGGAAAGAAAGAGAAGACAATGTCGCAAGAACGCCCGTTCTATCGTCTGGTCCATGTCTCGCACACTCTGTCTATCAAAAGCTCTGTATCGATGCAGGCGCCGTCTCTGACGGAAGAAGGTAGCAAGGAAATTCGTGAAAGCGTAAACGTTGCTCGCCGACGAACCCAGACATGGGAAATGTTTATCGAATAACGGCGGCGTAACGATGATGTCGCATGTCGGATTACACGACAATGGCGTCGTCGGCGTCCATGATGGCCGTGGCGTCGGCAGGCGCCGCGTGGCCGAGGACGTCCTTGCTGAGCGACGAGACGACCTTCTTGCGCATCTCGCGCTGGATGCCGTGGTTGACGGCGTCGAGGACGTTGTCGACGATGACGCGCGGCTTGTACGCCGGCTCGGTGCCGTCCTGGTAGACGCCCGTCTTGACGAGGATGCTGTACCACTCGTTGTCGGCCGTTTCGTCGACGGCGTTGGCGCCGCGGATGTCGCTCTCGGGGGTGTCGCCGACAAAGTAGACGGTCTGCGGCGGGCCGGCGAGGCCGTGCTCGGCGCTCCGCCACTGGCCCATGAGGCGCGAGGCGAACTCAAAGGTCGGGACCTGGGGCTTGCCAAAGGCGTGCGTGCGCAGCGCGCCGCGGCCGGCGGTGAGGTCCCGGAAGGTGACCTCGAACATGCGGCGCAGCGCGCCCATGCCCAGGCGGGCGTGCTCGTGGGCGGCGGACCAGACGACGTCGTTGTGGGAGAAGTAAAAGGGCGGGCCCTCGTCGAAGGCGTCGCTGCGGGTGCCGAGGCGGCCGCCGCGCGACATGGCGAGGTCGAGCATGATCTGGATGTCGCCGGCCCAGTCGCGCGAGTCGGCGAAGACGAAGACGGCGTCGATGGCGAGGCGCGAGAAGTCGCGCTCGCGGCTGTTGGCGTGCTCCTCGGGCGTCAGCGTGCGGAAGGGCGTCGTGGCGGCGTCGTGGCGGATGATGTCGCCGGGGGTCACGACGTCCTCGAAGCCGTAGCCCTCGGCGACGCCGCGGCACTTTTCGCCCTCGCCGCCGACGACGAGCACGGTGCGGTACGCCGACGCCATCTCGCGCATGGGCGTGTGCCCGCAGATGAACTGCCCGGGCCTGACGTCCTGGAGCAGCTGGCGCGAGAGGTCGGCGCAGCGCTCCTCCTCGGACTTGCCGCCGCCGTTGGTGAGGAAGATGTGCGGGCTGGGGAAAGGGGGGGAAGCGCGTTAGCCGATGCGGTCCCTGACATGCACGACGGCGGCGCCGCGCGGCGGAGAAGAAGAGCGGGCATCGTGGAATCCGGGGGTGGTGGGTAGGAGCTGGGCCCGACCTACACACGGATGCCGTACTCGTTGGCGCCGTTGAGCACCCGCATGGCCTGGATGGCCTCGGGGATGGCCTCGCCGCCGCGGACCAGCACGCCGTCAATGTCAAAGGCGAAGACGAACGAGTCGGCCACGGCGGCGGGCCCGACGGGCGAGCCGGGCGTGCCGGTGCTGGCGACGCTGGCGCGGGAGCTGTCCGAGGCCGAGGCCAGCTCGGGGGAGCTCGGGGCCGAGTCCGAGGCCGCGGGCATGGACGCGTCGTCGAGCTCGCGCTCGGCCTGGGCGACGTGCTGGAAGACGCTGGCTTCCTGTGGTTGGGACTGCATGGTGGCGGCTGTGTGGTGTTGCGTGTAAGTGGGTGCTGGCTGTTCCCGCTCTGCTGTGGGTGTGGACACGACAATGCGAAACGGTGGAGATGGAGAGGAGGAGATGAGAGAGTTGTACCGTCATGAACGGTGGGAGGGAGGGCATCGCGTCTTTATAACCATCGCGGCGTCTACTGCTGCGGCTCCGTGCTGTGCGCGCAGCGCGTCTGTCTGTCATTCTGATGCCGCCGTCGCCCGGTGGGGCCGTCCATGTCATTGCCCCTGGCACCGAGTCATGTTCGGTCCAACGACGTACTCGTGGCTCTGCGCGTGTACCAGCCGTGGCGGAGATATCCACCCTCCTGGCGGGTCCCCACATGCTGCAAACTCTGGCTGTATGACCCAGCGTGGTTGGTGTTGATGCTGGTGTGTGAGCGTGTACTTGTACGAAGTAAACTCTCGAGTATTTTCCTGCACGGAGCCGTCTGGCGGTGCCTGCGATACGGCGGTGGTACGTGCCGCTGGCGCCCACCGTCTGATAGGGCGGCTCGGGCGGTGAATTCTTCGGCCCCTGGCATTGGCAGATGCTGAGATCGGCGTGGTGGGTGGGTGGGGGTACGAATCCGCCTTGGGTATCTGATACTGCGCAACGTCCGACCCATGTTGCTCGCGGCGGATGCAGGCGGCAGAGGGGCAGATGACGTGTGTCACTCTCGCGTCACCGTCAATGCGGCCGTACCGTAACATCCACGGTCGTCCCTCCGGCACGCGAGGGGACGAGGCGGCGAATGGAGCCGCCGCTGGGAGGCGTCGATAGGCGCACTGGCTGGAATGTCTCCTGCATCGCCGAACTGGTGCGGGCGGGTACATGTGTTGCGCGCCTGAGGCACCTCTTGCTCGTATGCTCTGCGCGAGAACGCATTGTGCTCCGTACCCTGGCTGCCTAGGTATCCTGCGGGTCAGACATACTCGTACGCGCAGGCACCTCCCGTCACTGACGGTCGGACCGGCGCCGGCCCACTGTGACGTCAAGCCGCCCCGCCCGCCCGGCCCGGAGGCCTATCAGCCGCCGCGCTCGGCTCCGCAACGGGTCTCGTCGCCGGCTCCGCTGCACGCAACGGCCAAGCACACCGCGAGCGAGGATGCAGCTCAGGTGCGTTTGCCCGCTGCCCGACGACGGGTGACGACGCATGCCGGGACGCGGGTTGGAACAGACGACCGGGTCGACTTGACGCTGCCCCCGTCTGACGGCCTGCTTGCAACAACGGCCACCGTGCGTCCACATGTGCAAACCTCGTCCGTCCACCCGACTCATGCCGCCGATCCAATCCCGTGCCCAGCCATGTCATACGTCAGTGCCAAACGAGAACAGCAACAAAAAGAGTTGCGGCATTTGTCGCTGAAACCAGGCGGCATCGCCCGTCCAATCCGGAGCTCTCCCGCCGTTTCCCTCTGGGACTTTGTGAATGGATCATCAGGGATTGCGGCGTCAAGCTCGCCATCAAAGGACCAACGTGTGGGACCCTGTCCTGCGGCGCCCGCCCCCACCGACTTGACAGGCTGTGCGGCATCATCAGCATCGACGACGTGCTGTTTGGCTGCTGGCGTCCTTGCTACATGATACCGCGGCTTGGTCCTGTTGGATGCTTCCGTCTCACGCCACACTTCGCTCTGAAACAACGGCAGCCACGAAATCCGCCCGGCTGGCCCAGTACTTCGCACATGCGTGGGTGGATAAGACGGCTGGACGGCTTCCTACACACGAACAGGCCCCCGTCACGTAGCCGCTCAGCTCCTCGCACGCCAGAAACACGGCCGGCCCAGCCACGTCCCTCGGCTCGCCCGTCCTGCTGCGCCTGCGCCCGTAGATGTCGTCTGCTGCTGCTGCCGGAGGAGAGCGGCTGCCTCGGCGACCAGCGACTCGAGGCGCGGCTGGTCCTTTTCCAGCTCCAGACGGTTGACGAACGTTGGCGCCCTGCCGCAGGAACCCGAGGCCGATGGCGCGCCCGATGCCCGTGGTGCCGTCCGTGATGATGGCCGTCTTGCCCGCGAGGAGGCCCGTCAGCGGCATGATGATGTCAGGCCGAGCGGGGTGCAGTCGCGGTCCCCGTGCGTGATGCGGAGCATCGATCTCGGGGGAATGACAGCAACGCCAACACCAACGGGGTGGTGATGCGGTGAGATGGCCTCTGGGCTAGCGCGGCAAGCCGGCGGGTCGAGCGGCCCAGGCACGCAGTACCCGCGAGATGTTGCGGGTGGTGTGATGTCCAGCTGCTGCGGCGTGGTTATGCCGTTGGGCGGCGTTCGTGTTGGTCGGGTTGACGCTGGAGGACGGTTGGTGGTGGTGGTTGTGATGACGACCCTTGGAGTCGTGCGGTGCATTAAAGGGCAGGACCGGGAACGCGACGTCGGTGCTCGCTACGCCCCGTCAACGTCAACGGATTCAACCGTGAGAACGAACTGCATCTTACACCCGCCGTCTCTCGACATGCCTCATCGTCGTCCTGCCCGAGACCTGCCCCTCGACGGCTTCCCTGCACCTATGCGTACAACCCCCCCGACTTGACGATGGAATCACAGCACTGCATGACGTGCAAAAGGCAACAAAGTCGCTGTTCCAATGCTCATCCCATGTCCCCTCCACGCGTGGAGCCACATCGTGCGATGCTCTGCCCGTCATGCATGCCACCGTTTGTGGGCTCCAGACGGTAGCAGCCATCGTGAGTCGGGCGTGCGCAGAAACGGCCACCGCAAGTCTCACGATGGCCCGGTAGCCCACCGTCTAGGACTGGGGAGTGCACGCAACAGGCCGGGGTCTCGGTGGAACCGCCCACGATGGTGTCGTGCAGATGAATTGAGGGTCATGCGGGCCTGTTTGTCTGGGCTAGGAATGTACCCCTTGAACACCGTTGCCTCTGTGCCTCACTGGGGACCGGCAGTACTATCGATGGCTCCAGAACTGTACGACGCACGAGGCTCTCCACGCTGCGACAAAGTGCCAGGTCGGCAATAGGGCAAGGAAAACGGATGCTGTTCAGTTCTGCCTCAACGCCATGGAAACTCAGGCACGAGTTTGCATCTAAAACGTGTCTCTATCATTGTCCTCGTTCCTCTGCATTCCCACCCGTAACCACAACAGCTTTGGGCCACTGCGGTTGAAGCCACTCAGGCCAGTCACTCGGGAATCTCCTTATCAAGCTCAAGGGAAAAATTGTCTTTATTAGAGGCCGTTTTCTTCTCGTAACTGTCCGGTGTACTACGACTTGGCTACACACAAACTCAAAGCCTCGCAATGACCACCCATGATGCAAGCGCCGAACCGCCAACACAGCCAATGGAGAGTAGACAAAGAAGGAAGAACTACTCTGAAAACCAACTCCGGGTTCTGATTCGCCTCTGGCTCTGCTTTTTGACTTCACCGGCCGAGCCGATCGATTTTGGCGCCTCGGCATCTTCCACCGAGTTTCGCCATCGCGGCTCACCACGGCCGGCCGTCCGGCACTCGCCGCCGGGATGTGAGCCTCAGGGCCGCAGTGCCTCGCGGCGGATACAAACAAGTTTGGCAGTTCGGAGAGTGTCGAGATGTTGCATCTCTGGTAGAGAAGCTGTAATGATGACGGCGACGGGGGCTGCGCAGCGGCGGCGCTAGGCGTCCCGAATATCGAAGCACGGTTGGCCGCGGAGGCGATGCCCTCGTTTCGACATTCTGTGCGGCCATAGGGGGCGCTTACGAGCTCGCCGTGAGCTGCTCGATCTTGGCCGCCACGACGTCGACGACACTACCATTCACCGGCGTCGCCTCGCCGTTCACCGCCTCCGTCTCCTCGTCTGCCTCGACCGGACGGCTCGGTGGCGCGAGCGCATGCGCAGGCGACGGGTTGAGCAGGTGCTCCCGGAAGGGCGTGTTGGGCTGCGACATGACAAAGTGATAGCTGTACGGCCCGCTGGCGTGCGGCACGAGGGGCATGTCGTACGCGGCCGCCATGGCCGCCACCTTGAGCAGCTCCGTCAGGCCGCCGAGCCACATGACGTCGGGCTGCATCATGTCGAGGTTGCGGCCCTCGATGAGCTTGCGGAAGCCGTAGCGCGAGTACTCGTGCTCGCCCGTGGTGAACTTGACCGTAGGGTGCGCGCGCTTCATCTGCGCGAAGCCGTCGGGGTCGTCGGGCGACAGGCACTCCTCCCACCAGTTGATGTCGAGGCCCTCGCACGCCTTGACGAGCTCGATGGTGTACGACACGCTGAGGCTCATGTAGCAGTCCACCATGATGGGGAAGTCGGGCCCCACGGCCTCGCGGTGCTTGCGGAGGAACCCGACGTTCTTGCGCAGCCCCTGGTGGCCCTCTTGTGGGCAAGACGGCAGGGGGACCTTTGCTCCCCAGAAGCCCATGTCCCGGGCGGCCGTTGGCTGCGGGCCGGTGCAGTAGAGGTCGAGCCGCTCCCTCGTGGCGCCGCCGATGAGCCGGTAGACGGGCTCGTTGCGCAGCTTGCCCAGCAGGTCCCAGAGGGCCCGGTCGATGACGCAGATGATGGCGATGGGGAGGCCCTTGCGGCCGAAGAACATGGACGCGCGGTACACTTGCTCGAAGAGCAGGTTCGTGTTGCGCGGGTCGGCGCCGACGAGGAAGCGCTCAAAATGCCGGTGGACGAGCCAGCAAGCGGGAGGGCCTCCGAACCCAGTCGCGAATCCGACGGTGCCATCGGAGGCTTCCAACTCGACGAGAAACGAGCCGAGGGCGTTGATGCCCCAGCTGGTGCGCGACTTGCGGTACTGCTCCCATCTTGAGCAGGGAGTCGATATGTCGCTGTCAATGAACCTGCGCGGAGGATCGTAGAGATGGGAGAAGAGGCGCGTGAGGAGCGACGATGAGAGTCGCGGACTCGAGACAGAGCAGCGAGGCACGACGATGCCGAGGCGAGTCAGCACTCGTAAGCGACGGTGCTTGGTGCTTGGCGTCATGAATCAGGCGGACCACGCGCAGCCAAGGTCATCAGTTGCCGGCGACGCCATGGGTGGATGAGATGAGTGATGGCGAGCGTTCGGGTCGAGATGGCCCGAGGCCGCCCCAGGCAGGGGGAAGCCGTGCAGGCGAGGTCGAGGCATGGCGGAGGCCGTGTCGTGCTGCATGTTGGTGGTGAGTACTACGGAGTAGCATCCATACGGAACAGCTCGAGGCCGACGACGAGGCCGACAGCATCATTCTCGTGTCATCGGCGGTGGAAGCTCCCCAGGTTTCGAGCTTTCCCCGCCGCCACGCGCGCCACACAGCTGGTGATGAGCCAGCCCAGTGTGGCCACCTCGGCATGGTGCAGCTGCAGCTCCAGCGCCAGCTCCGGCTCCAGCTCCAGCTCCAGCTCCAGCGGCTCCAGCGCTCCGCAGCGAGCCGCCCAGCGCTCGGTTCCGAGCAGCTCCGGCTCTCCCACAGCCCGTGCTCCGCGAGCGGCCGCTGCTGGTGCCGGTGCCCTCGTTGCTCGTCATCGTCATGATGCCCTCAGGCCGTCGTCTATGCGCCCTTAACAACACTTCAACGTCTGATTCCTCATCCTCATCCTCGCCCGCCGGCCGCGGACCCATCCATCGTCTCATCACTCGAGTAATACAACCGCGCGCTCGCCGTTGGTCGCAGCCCTCGGGCACAACGCCGACAACCGCGGTCCAACGCCGACGTCGCTCGCCTTTGCCCCGAATGCGACACCCAGCGCACGCCCGCCCCGACTCGCCGCATCGCCCGCCGTCCGTCGCCGTCGCCGCCGTCGTCGCCGATCCAACCGTCGCGTGGCGCTGCGCCGTCTGTCTCACCCGGCCTGGCTTGTCGTTGCAGGCGACATGCACAACGGCGCCGACGACGGGCTGCACTCCCCGTCCGCTGTCTCGGCCGGCCGGCGCAACCACCCCGAGCCGGAGAGCGACTATCAGAGCGACGACGACCACGAGAAGGATGGCGCCGAGCGCGGTGCGAAGCGCAGGCGCTTCGTCTCCGTCTCGTACGTCCCGCCTCTCTGTTGATTGCCCGGTGCCCCCATGTCTTGCCTCCTCTTCTTTCATGTCTCCTTATCTTCTCCCTCAGATCACCACTCTGGCCAAGCCGAGGCTAACGTTGCCCTCACAGGTGCGAAATATGCAAGCAACGAAAGGTGCCAGGCCCTACCCTCACCGCGTCCTCGTCCCATAACTTGTGCGCCGGCGCAGACACACACGCACATGCGGATGCTAATACTGCTTCTTGGACCAGGTGAAATGCGACCGAGGCCAGCCCTCGTGCGGCTGGTGCACCCGCAATGGCGCCGTCTGCGAGTACAAGGAGCGTAAGAGGCCAGGTCTCCGCGCGGGCTTCGGCAAGGAGCTGCAGGAACGCATGGATAGGCTCGAGGCCATACTCAAGTCGCACTCCGACATCATCCAGGCCTCCCTCATCTCGAACCCTCAGACCAGCCTTTCGGTGGCCAGCATCCGCAACAGCAACCCCAGCCTGGCCAGCGATCATGGCACGCCCCGAGACCCGCCGCATGTATTCACAACTAGACCCTATGAGCCCGTCACCACGCCGCAGGCCGACAACGCCCTCCATCTCCAGAAACAGGCCAGCCTTGCCCCCAACTCCCAGGGTGCCGCCGGCTTCGGCGTGCCTCCAACCCTGCCCGTCCCGAATGCCTTTCGGCCGCAGCTGCAAATGTCCAACGTCTCCGCCTCGGTTCAGCTCCCCCCGATACAGTCAACTGCGCCAGGCCAAGACTACTACGGGCCTGGCCAGCCCAGCATTCATTCCTCAAACGACGACGTCACCCAACCAGCTGGGGAGGAACCTGACGACCCCTACAAAGACATGCCGCAATACGACCTCCTATACTCCTTGGTTGACTTGTACTTTAAGCACATCAACACCTGGTGTCCGATTCTTCATCGCAGGACGACGCTAGATGCCATGTTCGGACCGGTTATCCTCGACGAGCCGGACAAGATAATTCTGCATGCCATTGTCGCCACGGCGATGCGGTACTGCACCGATCCGAGGCTCACCGACGAGCGGCGGGAGCACTACCATCAGATGTCCAAGGAGAGGGTGCTGCTCTACGGCATGGAGAACTCCACGGTCAAGTCGCTCCAGGCCTTGGTGATCCTCGCCCTCGATCTCTGCGGAAGCAGCAACGGCCCGCCGGGCTGGAACATCATGGCTCTCATCACCAGGTCCGTCGTGCAGCTCGGACTTGCCGTCGAGAGCAACTCCTTTAGCGTGTCGCCCAGCTACAAGTCGATATACACTCTGAGAGCAATGGTCCTCCCGGAACCCAAAGACTTTGTAGAGGAGGAGTCTCGCCGCAGGCTGTTTTGGATGATATACCTGCTCGACAGGTACGCAACGATAGCAACGGCGTTTGAGTTTGCCCTGCCCGACAAGGAGATTGACCGGACACTGCCATGCCGCGACGACCTGTGGATGCAGAACAAAAAAGTCGAAACGAGATGGTTCAAGGCCAGAGCCCATCACGGAGCAGGCGAGCCGGAGCGCGAGGTCAGCAAGCCAGAGAACCTGGGCGCTTTCGCCTACTACATCGAGGTCCTGGGGATCCTGTCCAAGATCCACCAGTTCCTGAAGCAGCCCGTCGACATCAGCGCATTGAGCGACGTTGGGCAGTGGCAGAGCCGCTACAAGGAGCTCGACACCTTGCTGACGAATTGGATGCTTAACCTGCCTGGCGAGTTCGGCAACATGTCCAAGCTTTTCCACCCGGCAGCCAGCAGAAGCCCCAGTTGCCCCTTGGTGATGCTTCACGCGACGTACCACACCGCCGTCATCCGGCTGCACTCGTCGGCTGCGTACCCGACGACCCGATCACCGATATTTCAATCATCTTACAGCGCGGTCCAACGATGCCATGCGGCCGTCGACAACATCACAAGCATTGAACGGTTTGTTGTAGAAAACCACCTCTTGCCAAAGCTGGGCCCCCCCTTTGCCTTTACAATATGGGTATCCGCCAGACTGCTGCTCGTCCACGGGTCCACGGTTGAAAACAAATTGTCACCGCAGATCGAAATCTTCGTCAAGACGCTGGGAGAAATGGGCCGTTACTGGCCGGTGGCAGCGAGATACTCGGGGCTGTTGCAGAGAGTGCTCGATGAACACGCCGACAGCCAACTACGGGGCAGCAGCGTGACGCCGAGCTCCGTCCGGATCCTGACCGACATGCGACGGACGGCCTTTGAACTGGACTTTCTCATCTCGCGCCAGCCGAGACAGGCGGCGCCGAAACAGGCAGCGCCGAGACAGGCAGCGCCGAACTTCAGCCAGCCGTCCAATGCGACGCCGACGGAGCTTGAGTACCTCGACGTGTTTGACTTCTTCAACGTCCCGCGCCTCTCGTCTTGCGGGGAGATGAACGGGCAAGCGGCCGGCATGGAGGCGCAGAACACGGGACGGCAGCCGCTGGGGCCGCTCAACGAGTATAACATTACGAACTACATGGTGGATGCCAGTAGTGATTGGCTGTTTAAGCAGGAGGGCGCCAAGTACATGGCTGGGTGAGTGCGCCGCCTCATTTGGGGGGTTGGAAATTGGAGTTTGGGTGGGCGTTGTGAGCATGTAGGCGCTCTTTGGACATTTGAGCCTGAGGTTGGCTCGTTTATGGGTGTGTGAGAGGGGGGGTTGATTCTGTAGTAATAAGAGGAGGAGTGCGGGTTGAGGAAACTGACGTGGCGAATTTGGTGTCGACGTTGGTTTGAAGTTGACAACTGCCTGCGCCACGGGAACGCGAGTGCAGCGAGGCTGGATGGGCTGTCAGATTGAGGCCCCCAATCAGGGGCCACAATGCGCTGCCCGTGACACCCTCACACAGACACCCTCACACACACACACACACAAGCATCAGCGCTAGAAAACTCCCTCTTCTGACAGCTGCGTGAATACGTGTGTGATGAGCGGCCTCCTGGGGCTCAGTACGCGCTCGTCATGCGACAAGACTGTAAGGGTTCCTCATGGCACTGAGAATTTTTCAGGCAAGCGGTACTAAGGACGCAAGGAGGCATTTCCACGGCAGATTACTTTCGAACGTGTAATATTCTAC
Source organism: Tolypocladium paradoxum (assembly GCA_002916505.1). Classification (NCBI taxonomy): domain Eukaryota; kingdom Fungi; phylum Ascomycota; class Sordariomycetes; order Hypocreales; family Ophiocordycipitaceae; genus Tolypocladium; species Tolypocladium paradoxum. The sequence continues at coordinate 55,987 of PKSG01000246.1, forward strand.
TGGAGGTATCACGACGAAGAAGCGCCGTCGTCGTCGTGCAGCGGCGAACCCCATTTGTCCACGTCGTCGGCCCAACTGAGCTTGGGCACCTTGGTGCGATGCTGGACCACGGGCCATGTCCTCATTGCGTCGTCGGCCTGTTCTAGCCCTTTGCTGCGCCGCTCTGTCATGCCCGCGAGGCAGCTTTTCGGCGACAGCGTGTGGCTTGGGCGTCCACTGTGCCGATTCTCGTCAATGCTCGGTTTCGTGGATATATAGGCCGCCATGGCGTCGCGGCGATGAGTTGAGGAAGGGGCCGGGGCCTTTGACTCACTTCATCTCTCCGCTCGCAGCGACGTTGGACGGGTGTCGCAACCGTCGCAACCGTCACACACACAGGCCACGTCGCTCGGGACTCACAACCAGTTTCGCGAGCGTTGGAGGATCACCGCGCCGATGGCCGATGCGGAACGAGCGGCGCCGGCGGCGGAGAAGCGCAATGAAGACGCCAAGCGGCAGCCATGGCCGCTTTGGAAGAAGCTCGCCGTCGCGGCGGCCGTCCTCATCGTCGTCGTCGGCCTGGCAGTCGGTCTCGGCGTCGGCCTGACCCGGCACCGCGGCGACAACACCGACGATAACAACAACGACGGCCCCGGCAGCGACTCCCCGGCCGGCCGCAACGCCACCTGGCGGCCCAAAGCCGGCGCCTCGTGGCAGATCGTCCTCAGGAACCCCGTGGACCTGAGCGCCGCCCTCTCGCCCGACGTCGACGTCTACGACCTGGACGTGTACGAGAACCCGGCGGCGACCATCGCGGCGCTGCGGAACCGCGGCAAGCGCGTCGTGTGCTACTTCAGCGCCGGGTCGTACGAGGACTGGCGCGCGGACAAGGGCGAGTTCAAGGACGGGGACCTGGGGAAGCAGCTGCGCGGGTGGCGGGGGGAGCGCTGGCTGAGGCTGTCGAGCGAGAATGTGAGGAGGATCATGAGGCAGAGGGTCAAGTATGCGGCCGGGAAGGGGTGTGATGCGATTGATCCTGACAACGTGGACGGCTACGTATGTTTGACTCTTGGCTTCACTTGAAGGGTGCCCGAGCTGACATGGCGAGACAGCAAAACGACAACGGGCTAGGCCTCACGGCCGACGACTCCATCTCCTTCATGGCCTTTCTCCACGGCGAGGCGTCCAAGTACAACATGTCCCTCGGGCTCAAGAACGCCGGCGACATCATCCCCAGCGTGCTCAACCTGACCGACTTCCACGTCAACGAGCAGTGCGTCGAGCACGCCGAGTGCGCGACGTTTGCGGCGTACATTTCGGCGGGGAAGCCCGTCTTCCACATCGAGTACCCGGACAGCAAGCCGAGCATCGCCGCCGACAAGCGGGAGGCGATTTGCGCGCGGACGGGGGCGTCGCGGGGCGCGGGGGGGTTTAGCACGGTCATGAAGAGGATGGAGTTGGATGGGTGGGTTGAGTACTGTGATGGGAGCGTGTTTGATACCAAGATACGGCCGAAGGGGGGATGAGCGAGAGCCACGATGGAGGTTTCAAGCGTCAGCTGATTTGCTGTAACTGAACGGAGTACCTCCGTGCACGTAGTTCCTACTCGTACTTCCGAGTTAAATGGCTTCAAGCCACCCAGGGGCAATAGTTCAACGTCAAATTACACTATACGAGTGGATGTCCGTGATTCAGTAGCTTGACCCTGGGCCGCTAGGCTGTCTCCTGATGCATGGCCAATGTCGACAACCCGAGTCTCGACGGCTCCCCGACATTGACTTGGGCATCGATGCGAAAACGGGCGTCAAAGTCGTGACAACTGCCAACGCGGTTGCTGTGCGCGGACGTTTTGCTCCGGACACACGACGCGGCAGCGGCCGCCACGCTGGGTCTAGCGCGTGGTACCGTCTTGGTGGTGTCTTTAGACCTCTCCACGGTGGAATCCACCGAATCCACAAATGCCTATGTCAGTTATTTCTCTCTCTTTCCTTGCGTCTCGGCGGGATGGGACGGGCAGGTTTGGGGGGTACTCGTGCACGGCGTACGCAGCTTGGTATGTGGTGAGAAGGGACAGCACGGTGGCAACAGCACCCAACACCTGGACCCTCCAGGTGGGCGTTGGACTGGACGGGCGGTGCGTGGCTGGCGCAGCCTCGGATCGGCGATGGCGCAACTCGTTCAGTGAAGCGAGGACCCCACTACAATACCACCACTACCGCTGCCAGTAGCTAAGGTATCTAAGGTAGTAGCCTCAACGGCTGGACGGGAGCTTATCAGCGGCGAGAACTGCACCAGGTGGTGGTGCCATCCGGCGATACAGGCGCACGCGGTGCTGCAGCAGCAGGCAGGCAGGCCTCCAGCCACCCGCGCAAGCATAATAGCGTTGTCGCCGCCAAGATGCAGTCCATCCAGGCCCGTGCAAGCTCGCGCTTCCTCTTCCCCTCCCGTCCTCCCAACCAACTCCTCTCCTCTCTCCTCCTGCACCACCGCCTCTCGCACCAGCTCCAGCGACCGTTGCGCAGCCAGCGACGCCGTATCCCTAATCCCTAATCCATAATCGCAGCAATGGGCAGCTATACCTTCAAGTGGTACGTCGCCGTCCCCCCGTCCCCCCAAACCCACTCCGCCAGCAGCAGCCTGCAGCCGCAGCGTCAGCAGCACCCGTCGTCGATGCCACCGTCGTGCCACTGCCCGCCGCCGACCGACCGACCGACCGACATCGCCGCACGCCCGCGCCGTTTGCGCCGTGCTCGCATGCTCGCATACCTGCCTGCCTGCCCAGTCCCGCCGCCTGGCTGAGACACCCGACCACTCGCTGACGCCGCGATGCTATTTCTAGGGAGCACGCCGCAGAGGAGGCCTTTGTCACGGGCACCTTTGACGATTGGCAGAAGACGGTCAAGCTGGAAAAGGAGGGCGATGTCTTCCAAAAGACGGTCGACCTGCCCGAGTCGTCGGAAAAGGTCTACTACAAGGTGCGTTGCCACCGGACTGCCGTGCTTGTTTCGCTGCGCTTTTTCTTCCCCTGTACCCTTTCACCGACCCCTCGGCTTTGACGGAGCTTGGGCCCGGCCGGCGAGTGCGAGTGCGAGTGCGAGTGCGACTTGGACAAGAATAAACCCAATCCCTTTGATGCGACGCCCTTGCGAGGCAAAGAAGGCTGCCCAATCCGACTGCGACTGCCGATCCAGGTCGACCAGCCCGCGACGAAACGACCAAGGCTCGAATGCGCCAGCGCCCTGCTCTCGAGTCCCGTCGCAGGCTTCAGATGCAAAAGCAAAGGGAGAGCGGGTGGCTCATGAATTGCGCCATCCAGCTCCCTGATGCTGATGCAGCTCAGCCGCCACCGCAGCGGGCCGGTCGCGCGCGGCGCAGGGGAGGCGCGGCGTCGCATTCGCATCAGCGTCGTCGCTCGCGCTGCTGGTGCGTTGCCGGCACCATTGGCCCAATTCCCCGTGCCGCCCGCACGCAGGCGACGGCGGCCGAGGAATCCGGAGGCGTGTTCGGCGTGCGCTGGCTGGCTGTGGGACGGATCCAGTACCCGAAGCGCCTGCCCTGGAATGGCCGTGCCTGGATGCGCACGGCGGCCCTGGCCAGGTGGTCGCGGCACTGGGAACAGCGCCACCGCTGTCGCCCGGCGATGCTGCAATGTCGGCTTCGACAGGCTGGGGCGCGTCTGCTGCTTTCGTTCATCTCGAAGCACAGGCAGGGTTCCTGCCAAGCCCCAATCCGTCGGCAATCCCTGCACAGAGCCCTCCTGGACCTCCTCTGCCCTCCACTGCCCTCCACCCACACGACATCGAGTCATCGACCCACCTGAGACGCACAGCACCGTCAAAAGCACAGCCCTGCACTTGCTCCGGCCTCCCCGCTCGCATATATCTCACGTCACGCCCGCCCCAGGCCTCTCATCTGCCCACTCGTCATCTGTCACCACACACTTTCCGCAGTTCCTCGCGTGCCTGGTCCGTCCATTGACGAACGCCGACTCGCCCTCGACTAACGCGATCCACTCGCTGCCATTCTAGTTTGTTGTCGACAACACCTGGACCATCAACGAGTCCGCCGCGCACGAGGCCGACAAGGACGGCAACGTCAACAACTTCCTGACCGGAGCCGACCTCACCCCTAGCCTCGGCAGCGCCTTCATCAACACCGTCACCCCCGAGTCCTCCACCGTCGCAATGGCCGGCAAGAAGAACAACAAGAAGCAGGCCCCGAAGCAGGCCGCCGACGCCGACACTGCCCCTGCGCCAGCCGAGGCCGCGCCCGTCGAGGCCAGGGAGGATACCGCTACCCCGTCCAACGTCCCCGGCGGCTTCCCCGTGACCCCAGCCAACGAGGAGGAGGACAAGGTCTTTGGCGTCAGCCCCCTGCCCGCTGCCCCTGGCGCCGTCAACCCTGTCCACCTCCTTCCCGGGGAGAAGATCCCCGAATCCATCGCCGCGCAGGACATCAGCGAGCACGTCAAGCTCGACAAGGCGTCGTACGAGAAGAGCGACGCCCTCCCTGGCGCCGAGACCGAGCTGCCGCCCGTCTCCAAGAATCTCATCCCCGAGTCTAGCTTGCCCATGGGCAACGGCGAGGATGTGACCATCAACACCGTGGGTGCCGGTGCCACCACCACCGCTCTGGCGGGCCAGGTTCCTCTTGAGCCCAAGGCCCCCGAGGTCGTCAAGGAGAGCCAGGACCAGACTGGTGCCGCACGCGAGGCCTCCGCCGTCGCCTCGGAGGTCCAGGACAAGGCCAAGGTCGAGGAGGCCCCCGGCAAGGATACCCTCGCCGAGAAGGCCGGCCCTGCCGTCAATGACGTCACCACTGCCGCCACGGACGCTGCCAAGAAGAACCTCCCCCACGCTGTGAAGCAGCAGCTGCCCGAGTCTGCTCAGAACGGCCTGACTGCTGGTCAAACCAAGGAGGACCCTCGAGAGAAGGTTTCGCCCGAGGTGCCCAGTGAGGTCAAGCAATCCTTTGCCGAAGCCGGCGAGAGCCCTGAGGCGGCCGCCAACACCGCTGCCGTCGTCGAGAAGAAGGAGGTGGAGTCCGAGCTGCTAAAGGAGGTCAAGCCGGCGCCGGCGGTGGACGATGTCGAGCCCACGGAGGCAAAGACCACCGAGGCCGCAGAGACAAAGGCCCCCGAGGCCGAGCCTGAGGCAGCCACGACCGAGGCTGTCAAGGCTGGCGCCGCCGAGCCCGAGACTGTTCCTGCCGCCGCCGCCGCGGCCAACGTCAACGTCAACGGTGCAGAGAGCAAGCCTGCCGAGTCCAACAACAAGCCCGCACAGCCTTCGGCAGTGGAAAAGAAGAAGAAGAGCCGCCTGAGCACCTTTTTCGGCAGGATCAGGGAGAAGCTGTCGGACAAGAAATAAAAGGAAAAGCAAGAGGGAAACGACGGAGGGAGTATGTTGAGGTGCCATGTGCAGTAATGGTTTTGGCTTGTTGAGTGTCTTCGTACCTGTGTCAATGATTCCCCCAAATTCTGCGATAGGAGAGAGTGGTCAGGGTGTTGGACGCCTGGTCCAACATCATATACCTAGGTAATTCATGATCATTTTCGGCGCCGCACTTTTCTTTGTGCTTGATTCAGCACCGGCAGCCATGTACGGATGCACGGGTACAGTTGACCAATGCGCCGCGAGGGTCAGCTCGACGAGATCCTTACTAGGTAGCCATACCTCGGTACATAGTAAACTTGTAACAAAACAATCGCGGCTCAAGATGGGGTGTTTGACTAAAGTGGGATATGTTTCCAGTTGGTCTGTTCGTAGTCTGGAGTTCGATGATGCCCGACCACGTCGTCACCAGCCGAGCGCCGCCGCCGAGCTGACCTAGACGCATCGCAGTTCCGGGACCAGTGACGCAATCTGCCCTTGTTCCATCCTGCTCAATTCCAGCTGCATGTACATCAATCTACCCGATTTCCCCGCATTCGGCCGTCTTCAATACTTCCCTTTCCCACGTGCCGACTCTTATGGCGATAAGGCCATTCAAATCATCGATGACATCACGTGCCGCCGATGACTAACCGCCGCTCCTCCTCAACTCTGGCGACTCGCCCCGCGCTCTGGTGACTCTCTCTGCTATCTGCACCACTCCCGGGGTCCATAACTGGGACCCCCTCTCCCTCGAATCACCCGTCTTTGCGCTCGCATCATCGATTCCAGAGTGCTCTGCTGTGCATCGCGTCTTGTCGAATTCGTATCCGCCGTCGTAGCGTCCGATTCGCCTCTTCGACACTGGCGAAGCGCGGTCTACCGGCCCCCCGCCCGTGGCACTCCGACCCGCGAGTCTGGGTCGACTGACGTGAGGGATTGGATTTGACGGCCCTTCATCTCGCAATCCGCCACTTCGAGCTTTCCGCCACACCCGGCGCCGGTCATGAGTTCGTCGAACTCGATTGTGGGCAAGTCCCTGCCAGCAGCATCGAATCATTCCCCCTCGATCCAAGCAGGGCCGTCGACGTCGAGCTTCGAATCCGCGCGCCGACCGAGTCAGCCGGGGCCGTCGTCGTCCCAGCCCACACCGAGGAAGGGACAGGCTTCTCGGAAGCAGCATAAGAATCAACGCCGACCGGGCTCGGGCCAGAGGACGAACAGCCCCCTCGACGAGTATGACGCCATGGCGGAGCTCCGAGCTGTCAGAAACCCAAATAGTCGGCGCGGCCAGACCTCAATCACCCACCTTCTAAACTACACGACGTCTCGGCCGTTTCACGGCCACAGCTATCACCCGAGATCGTATCGACGCAATCCTACCTGGGGGCCCGGCTCGGGATATCACGCCGCGGACAAGTCGAGATACGTGCACGCCAACTACCGATTCATCGTCTCTCCGGAAGGGACGTACTCGAACCATGCGGCGGATGCAGATTTGTACCTGGACTGGACCAATGTCTTGCAGATCGTTGCTTCGACCGAGTCACAGTCGGCGTCTTGCCCCATCTGTCTGTCAGAGCCCGTGGCCCCTCGCATGGCCAAGTGTGGGCACATCTTCTGCTTATCCTGCCTGATTCGGTTCATGAACTCGAGCTCCGGCGACGACGACGCCAAGTCGGGCAAGGGAGCTAGGTGGAAGAAATGCCCCATCTGCGAGGACAGCATCTACCTGCACGAGGTGCGGCCGGTGCGTTTCTATGCCGGGCAGGAGAGCGCCCTGCCTCGCGTCGGAGATGATGTCACTCTGCGGCTCATGGCAAGAAATGCAAACTCTACGCTGGCCTTGCCCTGGGAAGGAGGTGCGGAGGTGCTCAACTCTGGCGACGAAATTCCGTGGCACTATGCAGCGAATGTTTTGGACTACGCTCGCATCATGAGAGGGACTTGGGAGTATATGGCTGGCCAGTTTGACGACGAAATCGCTGCGTTGTTACAGCAGGAAAAGGAAGACGAGACCCTGTTTGGGCAAGACAATGAATGGACACAAAAGGCCATCAAGGCAATCAACGCTACCAAGGAGAGGACGGAGGGCATTGCCAATGCCGAAGCTGCCGTCTCCCTGGCGGGCCCGAACCCGTCGAAACAGCCTGCAGAGGCCGACTTTTACTTTTACAGCTCACCGCCGCATTTATACCTTTCTCCCCTTGACATTCGGATTCTCAAGACAAAGTATGGCGCGTTTTCGAACTTTCCCTCGACTCTGTTGCCCAGGGTTGAGCACATCTCAACTGGACATGTTGTGGATGACGCCATGCGCAAGCGAGCAAAGTACCTCGGTCATCTCCCCTACGGCTGCGTCATAAGCTTCCTCGAGTGCGACTGGACGGATATTGTACCGGCCGAGACGCTGGCATCATTTTCGGCAGACATTGAGCGACGCCGGAAACGGAATCGCGACAAGGCCACCCAAGAGGAACGAGAGCGCCTGCAGGCAGAGCGTCTGGAGGCTGCTGCCCTCCGGGGCTCATTAGGCGCACGGAGGGCAGCGGAGCCGTTGGAGGATGAAGCGGTGCCACGGATAGACCTGTCAGACTTTCAGCCTTTGAGTGGGCATTCTGGTGCAACGCCTCCTGACCCGCGGCCAGGGTTTTCCAGCCTGGCTTCGATGTCGACGAGTCCGTCGACTCAACGGACCGTGTGGGGCACCCGTGCACCACCTCTATCGCCAGAGCTGGAGGCGACTCAGCCGAGCAACGTAGACGACGGCTGGCTGAAGGATGAAGAGTTCTTGGGCACTGCCGAGTTGGCGATGCAGATGGAGGCCATTGACGCCGTTGAAAGTGGTAACGGCGGCGACAGCTCCGGCGGTGGCAACGCTGGCGGCAGCGGAGCCAAGAAGGGCAAGAAGAAGAAGCAGAAGATTACTCTCATGAGCACAGGCGGCAGGAGGGGGAATTGGGCGATCTAGAGAGGTTTTTTAATAGATGGCGGACTTGCTGCTACGAGAGTTGACTGGCATGGATGGAGTTTGGGGGATTTGCCCACAGCGAGTTGGCCGATGACTTGCCCCTACAGGGCGGATGGAACGGGCGGCAATGCAAGGACGCTGGTGGCGGGGACGGCTGTTTCCCCAGCGGATCTGTGCACTTTGGAATTTGAATCAGCGCTATTGCTTGAACAGGATCATTCAATATGCCTACCCATTGCCAATGCAAGCACTTGCGCGGAACTGTTGTGAAGTCGTGCGAAGTATGTCTGCTGAGATGGACCTTCCGCTATTCTTCAATTATCATATCAGGAACAGCCCAACATGAGTAAATATGCATGAGGTATATACAGTGCCTACTATTCGAAATAATTGAGATTATTAGCACCATCGGGATTGAATTCTTTCGAGCAGTTGACAATACGATTGTTCGATACACATCACCAAGAATTGGCCAATCACGGCGGTTGTGCTGACCTGTAGCAGTTGCGGGCACAGGCGCCTTCAGCGGGTGGAGCGCTGCAGGCGGTGGGCCAAAATTTTTCCACTTCCACGGCAGAAAAAGTGCAGTCGATCGGAAGCAGACACGAGCTTCGGATCCTGCAAACGACGAGCAGAAGCAGCAAAAACCAGCAACCATAGCATGGCCGTGGTGACATCGCCTTCCTTGACGTCGACGTCGCACACGCTCACCGCCGCGCCCATCATGGCGCCCGCTCACGCGACCACAAACGGCGACATGCTGGCTCTGCTCCAGAGCCTGCGGCCCGAGAACCGCTATGCGTTCCTGCAGCCCAGCGCGGCGATCCCGAACGGGTCGCTGAACCTCGTCAAGGACACGCTGGAGGGGTTCGCAGCGGCCGTGGGCGAGCAGCAGGAGCAGAGGCTCAAGGAGAGCCGCAAGAGGAAGAGGGGCGGCGACAACGGGCATGTGGACGTGCTGAAGCTGCGCAAGGTGTACGTCGATGGGTTCGAGACGGGGCAGGTGTGGCAGCAGGCGAAGAAGATTATCGGCGGTGTGCTGAAGTTTTCGGAGGCGGCGCTGGATGAGCTCGAGGAGAGGAATGAGGTTGTTGCTAACGGCGTGGATGAGCAAGGCGAGCCCAACAGCCTGACGTTTGGAGAGGATGGCTTCGAGGTCGGGTCTGTCGAGGGTGAGGGAGAAGACGACGAATCTGATTTACTAGATGACGAAGCCGACGAGGCCTTGTCAGACGACCAAGAAGACGAGGAAGGCTTGGACGATGAGCTGGACGGGGAGGAGGAGGAGGTTGACGTCGATGGACAAGGTGACGACGACGACGAAGAGGACGACGAAGAGGAGCAAGAATACGTCGAAGACCCCAACGGCCTCAACGACGGCTTCTTCTCCATCGACGACTTCAATAAGCAGACACAATGGTTCGAGGACCAAGACGCAAGAGGCGACCAAGCCAGCGACGGCGAGGACGTTGACTGGGCCGCAGACCCATTCGCTCCGTCAAAAGGCGACTCCAAGTTGGCGAAGCGCAAATCAGAAGACGACGAGCAACTGTCGGAAGACGACGACGATGAAGACGATGGGCCGACTTTCGGAGACATGGCCCTTGATGCCCCCGAGGGAGAAAGCGAAGATGAGGCCATGGGCGAGGACGGCGAAGACGATGGCGACGAGAACAATGCGAATGAAGTCTACTACAAGGACTTCTTTGCGCCGCCGCCCAGGAAGGGCAAGGGCGACAAGCCCAAGAAGTCGGTCAGGTTTGAGACCAAGAAGCCTGCCGAGGAGGACGTCGAGCGTGCCATGGCCGATGTCCGCCGCGACCTCTTTGACGACGAGTCGGAGAATGAAGACTCGGATGATGCGCTGTCGGACGTGTCCGCCGGAGACCCCAAGTCGCGACGCTCAGCACACGAGCGGCGACAGGCCAAGCTCGCCGACGAGATCCGCAAGCTCGAAGCCGCGTCGGTCGCTAAGCGGGCATGGACCTTGTCCGGTGAGGCCAAGGCTGTGGACCGACCCATGAACTCGCTTCTGGAAGAGGACCTCGACTTTGAGCACGTCGGCAAGCCCGTGCCCGTCATCACGCCCGAGATCAGCGAGAGCATCGAGGAGCTCATCAAGCGCCGCATCCTGGCGCAGGAGTTTGACGAGGTCATCAGGAGGCGGCCCGACGCCGAGAGCGTGCCCACGGGCACCCGCCGCGGCCTCGTCGAGCTCGACGACAGCAAGCCCAGCAAGAGCCTCGCCGAGGTCTACGAGGAGGAGCACGCCAAGAAGGCCAACCCGGACGGCTACGTCAGCAAGTCGGACGAGAAGCTGCAGCGCGAGGAGAAGGAGGTCGAGGGCATGTGGCGGGACGTGTGCGCGCGCCTCGACGCCCTCTCCAGCTGGCACTACAAGCCCAAGCCCGCGGCGCCGAGCCTCTGCGTCGTCGCCGACGTCGCCACCGTGGCCATGGAGGACGCCCAGCCGGCCACCGCGCAGGGCGTCGCCGGCGAGAGCAGCCGCATGGCGCCGCAGGAGGTGTACAAGGCCGGCGCCGACAGGGCCGCCG
>PKSG01000247.1:0-39150 GCA_002916505.1 Tolypocladium paradoxum
CCGCGAACGCGGCAGGGCGCGTCTGCTGCCGGGCCGGCGCCCAGCTCCCGTACGAGGGCGGCGGCATGCTGGGCATCGTGTCCGTCGGCTCGTACGCGGGGGGCTGCAGCGTGTCCGTCTCCGAGTACGGCGGCAGGCGGTCCAGGTGTGCGGGACCGGCATCCCGGCACGCGGCGCTCACGCCGGGAATCTGGCGCTCCGCGGGCGGCGTCTGCCGCCAAAGGGGGAAGTAGGTGGTGACGCGGCAGGCTCTGCGCACGCGCTCGGGGATGGGCAGGTGGACGCGGCGGAGGAGCTTTATGAGCGTCGCGACGACCCAGTAGACGGCCGCGAAGAAGAGCAGCAAGGCGAACAGGCCGAGCACGATGGCCAGCGCCATGACGCCGACCTTCTTGTCGTCCGAGTCGAGACTGATCTGGTCGGAGACGTAGACTGCTGGAAAGATGGCGGCGACGAGGGGGGCCATGGTGCATGCAAGTCGTGCTCCCGCGTTTGCAGTATGAGGTGGTTGGGGGGCCCGATGCCGTCTGGCTGATGTGATGTTACAGCCCAGCAGATGAAGGGTCTGCAACACCATGAGAAGAGAAAGCTTTTCGAGCAAAGGACACGCACGGCATGGGCCATGGCTCTTATTTACCTAAGGGTCGACGCGCCCTGTGGTGTCCCTGTGGCGCGAAGCCAGATACCGCGTCGCCAAACCTTGAGCCCCGACTTTGGCGTTGATACTTGGACGCGCCTCGAACCTTGTGGTCGGAGCGCGTCCTCCAGGCCCCTCTCACCATGCCGCAGTACGACCCGTCCATCCTCAGCACCTTACTTCAGCCACAGCTCCTTCACGTACCCCTCGGTCAAGCGCTCGTCCTCGCCGTACGTCTCCTGCCAGCCGACGAAGCCCCTGTCGAGGACGTAGACGCGCTGCTGCTCCGCGCCGGCCTTGGGCGCCTCGCCCAGCGCCGCCAGCAGGCCGTCCCGCTCGCGCAGGTAGCGCAGCGCGGCGCTGGGCCCGCGCTGCTGGCTCAGCGCGCAGTGGAAGACGACCGTCTTCTTGTCCTTGAGGCGCCGCACCAGCGTCGGCAGCATGGCGTCGAGCCGCAGGCTGGGCACGTTGGTGGAGCCCCTGATGTGCCCGCCGATGTAGTCTGCGGCGTCGTCAGTCACGACCTCCCCCGAGTGAGTGAGGGCAGACGTACCGTCGTCGCGGACGTCGATGACTGCAAACGTCGGGTCTGCGGCCTCGCGCTCGGCGAGCATCTGCTCGGACAGCGCCCTGGCAGACATGCGCTGCAGGCTCGCGATGCTGGCGGTGGACATGGCGCGGGTGGGTGCTGTGGCTTGCGAGCGGACGCTTCTGGAAAAGAGCATGAGCTGCGGTCGATGGTGAGGCTCATCTGATGTTACCTGGATATCGCAGTGGCCTCGATGCCACGATGGCGCTGCAGAGTTCGGCACGTGGAGCTCCACTCTTTAAGTCGTGGACACACGGCTTGGCTGCACAACAAAGCCTCACCTCCAACACCCATGAGCATGTCTTTTTCATGACAAGAACCACGCCGTCTTGCCTCTTGCATATGAGGCTCCCATCCGTCCATTTCACGCATCACAAGGGTAACCTGCTTATTCTCAATCTCATGCTTTCAATGGATATCATACGCTCCGAAGCTCTGCCGTACAATCGAAGCATCAAAGCTCACTAACCAGGTCATAGAACGTCGTAAAATACATGGACTCGCCCAGGGACCAACACGCCGTCCAAAATCGCCTCATGATCAAGCCAAATCAAGCCTTGCCCAACCAGCCGGCATTGATGAAAAAGTCGAATATCCTGGCGCCCTTTTGCGTGTCCAGCCGGCATATCTCCTTGGCCTGCTTCTTCTTAAGCGTCCCGTTCGTCTTCAGGGCCTCTTTGAGAATCTGCTCCTTGATCATCAGGTACGGCTTCGGCTGCAGCCGGACCACCTCGCACAGCTTGGCCTCTTCCGACGTCAGCAGGTGCAGGTCCGGCGCGTTGTCCTGGCTCAGCTGCAGCGGCTGCACCCCCGAGATGGGCTGCGGCACGAACTTTGGCTTCGCGGGCCCATGGCCGTTGACGCCATTGACACCGTTGGTGTGGCCGTTGGTCAGGGGCTTGCCGCTGTCGCCATTGACCTCGCCGTTCGTCTGCGGCGCCGGCCGGATGGCCAGTTCGGGCGCGACGAGAAGCGCTGCTCCGCTCATCGGTTCTGGAGGCGGCACCTGCTTCGACCGCTGGTTCGACGCCAGCCGTTCCCTGTCCATGGAGCCCATTGGTAGAGCCTTCTGTATGCGCTGCCCCTTTTCCGTCTCGTACTTTTCTCCGCTCCGCAAGTCGCCGATGCGCATGCCGCGCCACTCTTGGAGCTGGCTGATGGCTTGCCGCAGATTCAGCTCGTCGATCAAACCTTGGTTGAAGTCCTCAAAGTCCTGGTGGTTCATGATCCGGGCAAACGGCTTCGCCTTTTGCAGCAGGTCCTTTTCCTCCTTGTTCCGCCTCTTCTCTAGCTTCGTGTTCTCCCTGTAGTCCAGTAGGTCGTGTTCGAAGATGACCTTTTTGCGCTCCACACGCTGCGCGAGCCGGCAATTGTAGATTTCCATGACGGTCAACTTGAGCTCCATCTCCGGTTCGAGCTCAGCAGTGCGGGGGTTCAGGCCATCGCCTGGGTCAAACTGCATGTGCTGTACCGCCTCCTCGGCCTCGTTGGCGTATTCCGTCTCAAACTCCAGCCGGCCTGGCATGTAGCCCTGGATTTCGTGGCAGCTGGGGACACTGGCCGTGGGCTTCGTCTTGGGCTGCAGGGCGGGAGCGTTCTTTGCCCTCTCCCGCCGATCCTCTATCCGCCGCTTTTTCCGTGCCTGGAACTCTTCGCGAGGCACTTCGTTGGCGAGCTCACAATCATGAGGGCTGCATCGTTTGGGGAGGGGGAAGCTGGGTGAACCGACATATGTATCCAGGTAGTGCTCGCGAACCTCGTCCTTGTCGCGGAAGCCCCCGATGTGGTCGGCAATGTCGGCCCAGGAGCCGAGGCCGTAGATCTCGGCGCCCTCCAAGAGCAACAGCTCCTCGTCGGCGCCCCATTCTCGGCCGAATATGGGGAAGGAGTTCTGCTCGATGACGCGAAAGGCATGCGTCGCAGGGTCATGGGCGTTGCGGGACTCGCCTTTGGCGAAGCACGAGACGCAGAGGTCAAAGTCGGAACATGCCGGGTCTGCACACCTAATGCGAACCTGGACCGCGACACTGGGTTAGCAGCTGACGGTAGCAGAGCGGAACACCGACGGACGGTGCATACCGTTGATGTAATGTCGGACGAACACACGTCGCAGACGTATTTAACGCCACCCTCTCCACCCCTGGTCACCGTCTTCTTGCGAATGACGCCCATCTGCCACGGCCGCGCTGCTGGGATGCGGGGAGCTCCTCCGCGGCACTCCCTCGTGGTCTATAGGCTGACTAACGCCGAGGGCGATGACGTTGACCGGCGGCGCGATTGGGGGCGCAGAACCGGCTCGAGACGGGAGCGCTGGTGGAGGAAAGCGTGGTGCGACGTGCGTTTTGATGGAAAGGGATGCGCGGGATGCCGTGTTTGATGGAATCGCAGCGTCAACTCGTCGCTTGAGGTCGGATGTCGCGATGCGGTGATGCGCCGGATCTGAGATGAGCTCCGAGGCAACGACCGGGGAAGGCGCCTTTCCCGATTCGGATGCTTACCAAAGCACGGAATGCTCACGTGACTGACGCGAGCCACTGGGTCGTCGCGGCACCATCGCCGGAGCTTTGGGGTAACGCTGGGGCATTACCAGCTGGCACTCATGGCGATGCGCAGAGACTGAGCAGCTGTGAATACTTATGTTTGTCTTTGCATCTGCGCAGATATGGAAGCAGTAATTCGCGCACCCGCTTCGCTCCCCAAACATACGAGTAGAGCCCCTCTGGACGTCTGCACACGGGCCAAACACAGCACCCTGCCCGCTGATCGACCACAGCGGAGGTTGGCCCGAAGCCTTCCCCGAGCCGGACCCAGTTCGGGCGACACCAGCGGCTGCAAGCGCACCAACCAACGTGTCGAGCTGCTGTTACACATGATCTCATCCTGTTTGTGTTGCTGCCAGCGCTCTCAGTGTCGAGCCCGAGCCTCTTTCATTTTTAAACTTTCGTCTCTCTTGATGCAGTGATTCTTGTCGTTGGTAGTTGTTCTGTACCTAACCACCGTCACCATGCCTGACAAGATCCTCGACGACATCTCCCACCGGCGTTACAACCCTCTCACTGACAGCTGGCTCCTCGTCTCCCCCCATCGGACGAAGCGCCCATGGCAGTGAGTAAATCCCGACGAGGCGGCAGGGGATGAGTGATTCACTTTCAACGCATCTAACATGGGTCGTCGCATCAGGGGAGCGCAAGAGGCGGCTGTTCCCAACTCGCTGCCAGAGTACGACCCCAAGGTGAGCAGCTTGAGCAAACCCACATCACACAAGCACGGACTGACACCCCCAGTGCTACCTGTGCCCGGGCAACGCTCGCGCTGCCGGGGACAGGAACCCCAGCTACGACAAGACGTTTGCCTTTGTCAACGACTACAGCGCCGTCAAGGAGCAGCAGCCAGACTACGAGGCCGAGACATCCTCCAATGGTACCGCCCACTTGCACCCCTTTGCCCTGGAAGGGCATCGCTGACTCCCCAGACCTCGAGTCTCTCCTCCTCCGCGCCCAGGGCGTCAAGGGCGTCTGCTATGTCCTCACCTTCTCGCCCAAGCACCACCTGACCCTCGCCGACATGCCGGGCAGGGACATCCTCCCAGTCGTCGAGCACTGGACGCGCATCTACGCCAACCACCTGTCCGCCTCGAATCCGCTCTCCAAGGCGGCGGAGACGCTCGAGCTCTCCATGCCCAGGGACGCCGCGCCGGTGCCCAGCGACGAGTACCGGTACATGCAAATCTTCGAGAACAAGGGCTCCGCCATGGGCTGCTCCAACCCGCACCCGCACTGCCAGGCCTGGACCACGTCGACGATGCCCGAGGAGCCCGGCAAAGAGCTCGCGCAGATGGCCAAGTACCGCGCCCGGCACGGCCGCCACCTGCTCGCCGACTATGTCGAGCTCGAGCTGGCCAAGCAGGAGCGCGTGCTGTGGCAGAACGCGGCCTTCGTTGTCGTGTGCCCCTGGTGGGCCGTGTGGCCGTTTGAGGTGCTCGTGCTGCCCAAGCGGCACATCCGCTCGCTCGTCGACTTTGAACCCGAGGAGCGGCTGCTCTTCGCCGAGGCCATCCAGGAGGTGACGCGGCGGTACGACAACCTCTTTGAGTGCAGCTTCCCCTACAGCTCCGGCGTCCACCAGGCGCCGCTGCAAGGGACCGCCGAGGAGGTCGAGAATGCCTATTTTCACATGCACTTTTACCCGCCGCTGCTGCGGTCCGCGACTGTCAAGAAGTTCGTCGTCGGGTACGAGCTCATGGCCGAGCCGCAGCGGGACATAACCCCGGAGCAGGCCACGGCTCGTCTGCGCGACTGCGGCGGGGAGCTGTACCGGAAGAGCCTGAAGCAATAATGCATAATGTACATGGAATTCCTACCTGCATTAGATGCGTTCAAGAGCCCAAGTCATTCCTCTGGCCGCATTATTCCCATCATGTTATATCGGCCCTTGAATTTACGCCGGCGCATCTCTGGCAGCTCTCAGTTGCTGTCGACGTAGTAGTCCCGAACCATGGGCATCCAGACCAAGGCGCAGCTCGCCAGCGTAAACGGGAAAATCTGCGGCAGCCCAAACGTCATGCTCTTGAAGACAAACAGCTCGCTCGCAAAGTGGCCCAGCGCCACGACGTAGGTCCAGATGGCGATGTTGTACATGGGGCCCAGGTGCAGGTGGTACGCGGCGTAGCAGCGCACGACGCAGGTGATGAGCGTCCAGGTCCCGAAGAGACGGCCGGCGAGGGGGGTCATCTGGTCCGCGGCCGTGGGGTCGGCCTGGTCCGCGGCGGGCACGAGCTTGTCGACGGCGTCGTCGGGGTTGAAGCTGGCGGAGGCGGGCGGGAGCCTGGGGTTGCGCACGAAGCGGCCGTTGTAGACGCGGCGCGAGAAGTGAAGCGTTGCGTAGGCCTGGAGGGAGTTGCCGATGGACACGACGGAGAGCTGCGCGAGTGAGCGATGGTTGGACACTGAGGGAGCAGTGACGGGGCTTACAATGAGCATGTAGTAGGGCAGGACGCCCTTGGCTGGCGGGAGCAGAGACTTGAGCACGTCCATGGCTGGTGGTGCCGCCGGTGATGCTGACAATGGTGTTGATGGTCAGGTTCCATGGCGGGTATCGAGCAGCTCAACTTTAATCTCCGTCACCAGCAGCCCGTCCCCTGTCGGCTGTAGTGGGGCACTTTTAGCACCCTGAGTTCTTTTGTCGCGATCTGAAGGAGCAATTGAGTCTTCTGCAACGGCTACGGTATTCTTCATGTGATGCGGCATGTGTTTAACGACGAGAGCTTCAAATTTCGGCATCTCTACATACCTTAGACCCAAGGTGCTATCGTAAGGCTGTCTGCATGTAACCCTTGGTACCAATTTGGCTCCCATTCTTGTCGCTGGTCCAGGCACCGGGACTGGCCCGCGCCTCTCTACGGAGTACACCCTGTCAACTTGTTGAGATTGAGCTGCACTCTGAATTAGGCTTCTTCGTCAGCCTCCCTCCTCCAACCCCTCACCCTCCCGCATCGTGCCCGTCGGTCGCCGCGCGTAGCTTCAACAATGGACTCTCCCATCATGGAGAAAGCCCTCGAATACATCCGACAGGCGCCGCCTGTGCCGCAGTACGTCCAGTGGGCGTTTGCTGGCATTGGCGCGCTGTACTTGGGGTCCAAGCTGTTGAGCTTCCTGCAGCTGCTCGTCAGCGCGTTCCTCTTTGTCGGCGCACCTGTAAGTGCCCCTCTCCCTCACGTACGACACCGCGTACCGCATTGATACGCTTGCTGACATGTTCAAGCTCCGCAAGTATGGGAGATTCGGCTCGTGGGCCGTCGTCACCGGCGCCTCGGACGGCCTCGGCAAGGAGTACGCCACCCAGCTCGCCGCCAAGGGCTTCAACCTCGTCCTCGTCTCCCGAACCCAGTCCAAGCTCGACACTCTCGCCAACGACCTTGAGCAGAAATACCCCGGCAGGGCACTGCAGGTCAAGACCCTGGCCATGGACTTTGCCAAGGACGACGACAGGGACTACGAGGCGCTCGGCGAGCTGATCCGCGGCCTCGACATCGCCATCCTGATCAACAACGTCGGCCAGAGCCACAGCATCCCGGTTTCGTTCCTGGAGACGCCCAAGGAGGAGCTCCGGAACATCATCACCATCAACTGCCTCGGCACTCTCAAGGTCACCCAGGTCGTCGCACCCATCCTGAAGGCGCGCAAGCACGGCCTGATCCTGACCATGGGCTCCTTTGGCGGCTGGACTCCTACTCCCTACCTGGCGACGTACTCTGGCAGCAAGGCCTTCCTCCAGCAGTGGAGCAACGCCCTGGCCTCTGAGCTCGCCGACGACCACATCGACGTCTACCTGGTCCTGAGCCATCTCGTCACCACCGCCATGAGTAAGATCCGCCGTCCCAGCCTGCTCATCCCCAACGCCCGCAACTTTGTCAAGGCCGCTCTGGGCAAGGTCGGCCTGGGCGGATACCAGACTGCGCCCAACACGTACACTCCGTGGTGGAGCCACTCCGTTATGCTGTGGGTGGTCGAGAACATTCCCGGCGTTAACAGTCCCGTGACCATCTGGTACAACAAGAAGATGCACGTCGACATTCGCAAGAGGGCTCTTCGCAAGCGGGAGCGAGAGGCCAAGAAGCAGTAGTGTGATGTCAGTTAACCTGTACACGCTTATGCGAGGCATGTGACCGTCACATGATGGGCAATTTGACAAGAGTACATGTCAATGGAGGAGTAGACGGCGTGATGACGGAATTGTGGATTAATGTATACCACGTACTGTGCTCGAGAAACAACGCCATGAATCTAACCTAATGTCACTGGTGCTGTCAACGCATCGGGGTGCACGTCAGCCGAACTTGATCACAATGCCGTGATTTTGAGTGCAGCATTGTGAAGAAAAATGGTCAAGCCGATTTGCATCCAGCGACGTTGGGGTGTGCAAGGTCAATGCGACCTGTGATCCGCCCTCTTGGTGGTGATATGGCAGCATCAGCAAGTCGGATTAACACGGCGCCGGAATCGCCTTGAAAAAGTTGTCCCTCGACCCTCAGCCCAACTGCCCACCCCACCCAGGCGCGTGGTTTGGTGCAGTAGTTGGCGATGACTCAAGAGCCACAAAGCGCACAAACTCGACCCTCTTTTCCCCTCTGCTTCTGACGGTTCGCTCAGGCATGCTGCTTGCGCTCAGCAGAAGCCCCGAGCTGATTCGAACCGCACGTCCCAGCCGCTGTCTCCGACCACTCCTCCTTCGCAGCTTCACCTCGTCGCAGGCCCCGCGGCAATCCTTTGCAGACGTTGCGCAACAAGACTACATCATGTCGGAAGGAAAGGAGGCAAAGAAGTCTGCCGGGGGCGTCACGCTCAAGGTCCCCAAGGGCACCCGGGACTGGAGCGGCGGGGATATGATCCTGCGGGACGAGGTCTTGTACGTCGTTGCAGACGAGAAGGGATTGGACATGCCGCTGACTCTGTTGCAGCAAGACGATTACCGACATCTTCAAGCGCCACGGCGGCACTCCCCTCGATACCCCCGTCTTCGAGCTCAAGGAGATTCTCACCGGCAGTACGTTTACCCTGCGGCCGTGATACGAGTGGTTTCTGACGGAGCTACAGAATATGGCGAGGACTCGCGCCTCATGTACGACTTGGAGGACCAGGGCGGCGAGCTCTGCTCTCTGCGATTCGACCTGACGGTTCCGTTTGCTCGCTGGCTAGCCATGAACAACATCCAGCAGGTCAAGCGCTACCAGCTCGCCAAGGTTTACCGACGAGACCAGCCCGCCATCGCCCGCGGCCGACTTCGCGAGTTTCACCAGTGCGACTTCGACATTGCCGGCGTGTACGACCCCATGATTCCCGACGCCGAGACCCTGCGCATCATCGTCGAGGTCTTCGAGGCTCTCGATCTGGGCATCACCATCAAGCTCAACCACAGAAAGATCCTGGACGGCATGTTTGCGGTGGCAGGTGTGCCCGCCGACAAGATCCGCTCCATCAGCTCCGCAGTGGATAAGCTGGACAAGATGGCATGGCCGGAGGTCAAGAAGGAAATGATCGAGGAGAAGGGCCTCCCTGAAGACGTCGCGGACCAGATTGGCGAATACGTGCGCCACAGCGGCAACGTGTCGGAGATGGTACAGTCCCTCCGGGCAAATGAGACGCTTTGCGCAAATGCGGACGTCAAGGCGGGCCTGGACGACATGGCCATTCTTGGCTCCTACCTGGAGGCATTGGGCGTGATTGACAAGATTACCTTTGACCTGTCACTCGCCAGGGGCCTGGACTACTACACTGGCCTGATCTACGAGGTCATTAACATACCGCCCAAGCAGGAGGAAGGGCAGAAGAAGAGCAAAAAGGACGACCCGGCCAGCCAGGTAGGCAGCATGGCCGCGGGCGGACGCTACGACAACCTGGTGGGCATGTACGGCAAGCGTACCATCCCCTGCGTCGGCGTGTCGTTTGGCGTGGACCGCATCTTCACCATTCTCAAGGCACGGCGAGAAAAAGAGAACGCTGTCAAGGCGCGGGGGACAGACGTGTACGTGATGGCGTTTGGCGGCAAGGACTTTGACGGGCTGCTTCTCGAGCGCATGTCGGTGGCTCGCAGGCTATGGAACGCCGGCATCCGGGCCGAGTTCTCGCCCAAGGTGAAGCCCAAGCTGCCGCAGCAGTTCAAGGCGGCAGAGGATGTTCCCCTGGGCGTCATCCTCGGCCAGGACGAGCTCGCTGCCGGCCAGGTGCGGTTGAAGGCGCTGGGGCAGGGCGATGACAAGTCGGATGAGAAGGATCGGGGAAAGCTGGTCAGCCTTGATGACCTGGCTGACGAAGTCAAGAAGATGCTGCTGTAGACGACTGAGATGAAGAACAATGAGAAGAATAGACTGGCGTTTGAGTATGACGCCTGGCCCATCACATTAGCCAGTGCATGTTGGCCCGTTGCCAACGACGGTCCGCGTAACCTTGATTCAACCACTGGCCAAGCTGCCGTTGCAGAGCAGTACCAGACAAGAAATAAGAACAAGCTTCTCAATAGTTAACGTTACAACTGCCATTGCTATTGTCAGTGTATTCAAAAGCCAGGCACAAGTAGTCTCTTTGTGTTGCCTACACCAGACTGGTGTCCCAATTAGGCCTAGCGCACATGCCCCTGTCGCGAAAAATCCAAGCTGTGCCTCCGCAGCTCGGCTCTCACAACGGTTTCTCGGAGCTGTTTATGTTTTACTGCATCACCACCACCACCAGCTCCTCCTCGCTTCGCGACACTGCTGGACGGGCCGACGCTCGCTGGGCGAAGCTCCACACGAACGACGCAAACGACCAGGCCTCGAGCCTAGCCGCCGACAAAGGCGCCGACGATCTGGGAGCCCGCCTCTGTCCCGTCCTTGATGGTCCGACAGCGCGCGTCTCTTCCATCAAGCTGGGGATAGAGTGAAGCCGTTGCGCAAGGCCCGTTTGGGGTCCCGAAAACTGCCCGACATGTCGTTTCCGCAGACCACGCCCGTGCGGCCGGTCCCAGGCGCGTTCCTGAACACGCCGGCCATTGCCTCGCGATTCCAGTCGGGGCCCGACCCCGTGCGACGACAGCTGTTCCCCGTCTCCGAGAGCAGCCCGGCCCTGGGCGGCAACCCGAGCTCTGGCGCCGCGACGACGGCAGCTGGCGGCACCATGGCGGCTCCTGCGATGAAGACGTCGTCTTCCATGACGGCTCTGGCCCCCGTCGGCTCTGCGGCGGGAGGATTGGCGGCTACGACTCCGCTGCCGCCGCCGCGTGCTGAGAATGTCCCGCCCGTCATCAAGGCGGCCAAGGCCATCAATGCCTTTTTGCAATTGGATGAGAACTTCCCCGACCTGGACTCATACTGCAGGCGTACGTGATTCTGTGGTTTCGCTGGGCGAAGACCCGCTGCTGACAGCCCTGCAGAGGGCGCTTCGTCCGACTACGAACTCCCTGGCGCCGAATCTGCCTGGGCGCCTTTCCACAAGACGCAGATGTACCCAATCCCGAACCAAGTCTTCGACTACTACAATGCGGGCGAGCTGCAGACACTCATGGGCCTGTTTGCCGAGATCAACCACGCCTGGGTCGTCATCGACAACTCTCTCTTCCTTTGGGACTACACCCACCCCGATCCTGAGCTCATCGGCTTCGAAGACCAGCCTCACACCATCCACGCGGTGGCGCTCGTTCCCCCGAAACCCGGCATCTTCGTCAAGACGATCACCAACATCCTGGTGGTCGCCACGTCCTCGGAGATGATCTTGCTCGGCGTGTCGGCGGCAGACACCGCGGCGGGCACGAAATCTGTGTCCCTGTATCAGACCAAGATGGTTCTGCCACTGCGAGGGAGCGATGTCCGTGTGATAACTGGATCTGCGGACGGCCGAATATTCTTTGGAGGCAGCAGCGACATTGACATCTGCGAGCTCTACTATCAGTCCGAGGAGAAGTGGTTCTCGAACCGTTGCGGCAGAATCAATCATACAAATCCGGGCTGGGCGACAGTCGTTGCTCTGCAATCCGGATTCTGGTCGCACAAGTCCCCGGAGCATTTGGTGGACATTGTCATCGACGATTCGCGAAAGCTCGTCTACACCCTGTCGAGCAAGTCGACCATCCGAACCTACCACATGGAAGCTTCCGATCGCCTTAACAAGGTCATCGAGAAGGAAAAGGTCCACTGCCTCCGCGACATTGCGCACATGATTACGCAGTCGAAGCTCTTGAGCGACCGGATGAACATTGTCTCCATCAGCACAATTTCGAAGCAAGAGGCGTCGAAGCTGCATCTCATGGCCCTGACCGACACCGGCTGCCGGTTGTTCTTTAGCGCGACGAGCGCGTCTTCTTATCTCTACGGCTCACAGTCCAATATGGCCCCCCAGAGCATGCAAGTCCAGTTCATCAAGTTCCCCCCCAGCCAGAATCCTCGACGATCTGGCCAATACGTCCTATCGGGCCAGCCTGGGGGCGAGTCTGTCGTCGACCTGGATTCGACAATGTTGCTGGCGAGCAGACAAGGCGCTCGGTTTGCGCCAGGCTATTTCCTGGATTTTGTGAGCAGCGGCGACGATGCCAACGCTGATGTCCTGTTTGTCTCTGGTCCCGAGACGGGGCGGATAAAACGAACTTCTCCAACAACACCTCTACGATATTTCGAGCAAGCGAGCTGGATCGACATTGGAAGCCGCGCCGAGGCTGTGGGCCTCATCACAAAACCCTTTGCTGCCGCGTCGCAACCGCTTGGATTTGGCAACGAGCTGGCCGTGCAGTTTGACGAGCCCCCCAGCGAGTTTGCTGTTCTTACCAACACTGGAATTCACGTCATCCGGCGGCGCAGACTGGTAGACATGTTTGCTTCCGCCATACGGGACGCTCCCGGAGACGAGGCGCTGGACAACGTTACGCGCCGCCTCATCCAGCTCTACGGGCGCGTGGAAACCGTTTCGACGGCTCTGGCGGTAGCTTGCGGTCACGGCGGAGATGCGCGACCTGGTGCGGCCAGGGCGATAGACCAGGCGACTGAGGACCGGGCGAGGGGACTCTTTGTCGACTTTGGAGGCCAGCCTACCATCACCGAGACTGACGGAACGGCCTTGACCACCGACTCGGTCAGGCTGTCATCGCGCCACGATGCCTTGGCACTCTACCTTTTCCGTCTCATCCGCCAACTTTGGAAGGCACCCGTCATCAAGACGGGCGCCTCACCCGCGGGTGGCATTGTCATCGATTCCGCTGTCCCCACCCCGAAGCTCGTTGCTACACAAGGGAACCTCGAGCGCCTAAGAAAGTTTATGGAAGCGAACCGCGGACTCATTCAAGGGATGTCTGGCCCTTCGGATCTGCAACGCGTGTCCAGCCGGCAGGAAGAGGTCGCGTTGCAGGCCGAACACCAAGCGCTTCACGCGCTTCAGAAGCTGATGGAGAGCATATCAGAGGGGATATCGTTTGTGCTCATGATGTTTGACGAGCGGGTGACCGATATCTTCACTAGATTGGATGATGCGGCACGCCGACAGTTGAGGGAGCTCACATACGAAAAGTTGTTCTCGCAGGCCGACGGCAAGGATCTCGCCAAACTGCTGGTCAAGGCCATTGTTAACCGCAATATCGAGAGTGGCTCAAATGTGGAGACTGTTGCGGATGCCCTGCGAAGGCGATGCGGCAGCTTCTGCAGCCCTGATGACGTTGTCATCTTCAAGGCCCAGGAGCAGCTCAAGAGGGCGTCTGAGCAGCCGCTAAACACCAGCCTGTCGAGGAGCCTCCTGCACGAGAGTCTGAAGCTCTTTGAAAAGGTGGCTGGCAGCCTCACGTTTGCGAACCTGCAGAGTGCCGTCACCCAGTACGTCGACCTCAAGTACTACGCCGGTGCTGTCCAGCTGTGCCTCGTCGTTGCTCGGGAAAAGGACAGGGGAAACACGGCCCTGCTGTGGGTCAACGATGGAAAGCCCGCCAGCGACCCTCGGGGCACCGCCTACAACGAACGAAAGCGATGCTACGACCTGATCCACGACGTCCTGCGACATCTCGACGCCGCGTCTAGCAGGGAGCCCGAATTGATCGATGGGAAGCTGACGCTGATCGCGACCAAGAGGCTTGAGGCCTATGACGTGGTGAACGGGTCGGACGACGAGGTCTTCCACTTTGACCTGTACGAGTGGTACATTCAGCAAGGCTGGACGGACCGCATCCTCGCCATCGACTCTCCCCACGTCATCACCTTCCTCCAGCGCCTGGCTGGCACGAACGTGGAGCATGCAGACCTCCTGTGCCGCTTCTACACCAACCGAAGCCGATTCTTCGATGCTGCAGAAGTGCAGGCCGAGCTTGCCAACTCAGAGTTCGCTCTGGGCATCAAGGACCGGATCAGGCTGCTCAGCCTGGCCAAGGCCAATGCCAATGTTGCAACTGTTGGTGTCAGCCGACAGCAGCAGCAGATGCTGAACCACGTGGTCACCGACCTGCTCGAGGTTGCCAATATCCAGGATGATCTCTTGGGGCGGCTAAAGGTGGATGAGAGGATCAACCCTGAGAGAAAGATGGAGATTGAACAGGCCCTCGACGGCAAGGTTCTGGACCTGTCAGAGGTAAGCGCGCTCAAGATTTCTACTCTTTAGTCCCTTGTCACTGACAGCTTGCAGCTCTTCAATGACTATGCGGATCAAGCCGGGTACTACGACCTGTGCCTCCTCATCTATCACACGGCAAACTACCGCAATCCCACGACCATCTCTGGAACGTGGAGCAACCTGATCCAGCAGACGCACGACGAAATCACGTCGAGGCTCGAGGACCTCGAACCCGGGATGCCTTCACCGCCCATGCCGTACGAGGCGGTGACGAGCAAGATGCAAAACATTGCCCACCACACATCGCTCGACAGCTTCGTGTTTCCGATCCAGACGCTTCTTCCTGAGCTGTGCCGCTATGCCGTTGCGTACCAACAAGATGCCACCATCGGAGCCGACTCTACCTGGCCGGTTCAGCTGTTCCTGGCCCTGGGCGTGTCCCACGACATGATTGTGAGGGTGTTGGAGAACATCTTTGACACCCAGGACTACGGCTTCAGCGGCATGGTGCGCAACCGCATCATTGAGATGATTGCGTACGTCGTCAACAGCTGGGTCGCAGAGGTCCGACGACGCGGCGGCGCCGGCAAGGGCGGGTCTATTGGGCCGTCGGTCGGCGAGCTGCTGGCGCGGTGCGAGGCCGCCCTGCCGCCGCCGGGGCAGGGGAACAACAACGGGGGAGCGGACCTGGCGGAGGTGAGGCGGGTGGTGCGGACGCTGCGCAGGGAGGTGGCTGGGCTGGTTGAGAGAGTGCCCACGGGCAGCCTCAGGTTCATGTGAAGCGCGACCTGGCATTGTCCGTCTTTTTGGGTGTCGGGCTGCAGGGAATGGATGTGATGGCGCCAACGGTAGGGTAGGGACATTTGTACAAGATATTGCACATAGCATAGTTGCAGGGACGACGGTGTTATGTGGACAGAATGCGAATTAGAGTCCTCCTGTTGCTTGCCTAAATGATTCGACCTGGTGATGATGGTACAGTTCTATCGCGTGAGGACACTTGAGAAGAGTCAGTGCTACCAGCCACTGGTTTGTATGAATCTTTGAGAGACTTGTCTCGGAGAGTTGCCCATCAAGGTTACGATATGCTTGGCTATTTTTAATTTTTAGTTTTATGTACTATTTATAGCTGAAGCCCATGGGCCCATGGTCTTTCGTAGGCCCATACACAGGCTTTGTTGGGTGCCTAAAACCCGTGGGCCTCTGCGGGCGCTAAACTACGAGTACTCGTAAAGCCCAACACCCACGGACCAGGTGCGGCGAGTTTTCGGACACTTGCAAGGTGCATATATGCCACATCACCTACTTGGTACGATAACCGACAACACCAAGCATCTAGAGGACACCGAACTTGACGGTTCTAAAATCCCGACTAATGGATTCAGCCGAAATGTCGCCGTCCACCACGAGCCTCGCCTCCGCCGCAGCCAGGCTGTCGGAGCACTTCCACAGCCTGGGCAAGGCCACGACGGCCGACGAGCAGGACCTGATCCTCGCGTCGCGGCGCATGATGCGGCTGCTCGCGGCGCCGCTGCTGGCGCAGATGGGCCTGACGAGGGACACCAAGGCGCCGGTGGCGCTGCTAGATAGCGCGTGCGGGACGGGCGTCTTCACGCAGGAGGCGCAGGGGGTGCTGGCGCGGGAGGTGCTGGAGGAGAGCTCGTTTGTGTGTGCGGATAGCGCGGTGGGATTGGTG
This sequence comes from Tolypocladium paradoxum, assembly GCA_002916505.1. Taxonomy (NCBI): domain Eukaryota; kingdom Fungi; phylum Ascomycota; class Sordariomycetes; order Hypocreales; family Ophiocordycipitaceae; genus Tolypocladium; species Tolypocladium paradoxum. The sequence continues at coordinate 15,972 of PKSG01000247.1, forward strand.
GAGCTGGTGAGGAAGAGGGCCGCTGCGGAGGGGTGGGTGAATGTCGAGGCGAGGGTGGCGGATGCCATGGTGAGTCGAGGGCTCTGGAGCATCGTGAGATGTTGCTGATGGGGGAGGTCGGGCTAGGACACGGGGCTGCCGGCGGACTCGTTTAGCCACGTTGCCATGACGCTTGGGCTGCACCTCATCCCGAGCCCCGATGCCGTGCTCGCCGGTAAGTTAGCTGCTGCTCTCGCTCGCGTGCCATGCCATCATGGACAACTGGGCTAACAGACGGCCTCGCAGACGTGCGCCGCATGCTCAAGCCCGGCGGCGTCTTCGGCGCAACGACGTTCCCGACGAGCAACGCGCAGCTCTTCTGGTTCCCGGACATGCGCTCCGCCTTCGAATCCCTGCCCTTTGAGGCGCCGCTGCCGGCCGAGATGCCCATGCAGCTGCACGACAGCGGGCGGTGGTTCGACGCGGCGTGGATCGCGGGCCACCTCGCGGCGCAGGGCTTCCGGGACGTGGCGGTGGCGGTGACGCCGGGGCGGTACCGCGTCGAGGGCGCCGACGAGTTCATGCGGTGCTTTGGGGGCATGCTGCCGTGGCTGATGGGCGCGTGGTGGAGCGAGGAGACGCGGCGGGCGCATCCGCTGGACGAGGTGAGGGGGTTGGTGAGGCGCCATCTGGAGGAGAGGCACGGCGGGCAGGGGTGGGAGGTTACGTGGGAGGTCATCAGCGTGACGGGGGTGGTGGACAAGCCTTCATAGTGTACGAGAACGGACTACTCCGTAAAACATTGCTAATTCTTGTAGCATTGGGGGTCCTCGGGTCCTGGGCGTTCTGGAAGCATACCTTGATCCCTCTGCCGGGGCTGAACCCTGACAGCCCCGCCTCCTCGGTAGCGCGTCTGCCCCTGCATGGAGTTGAGACCACCGCGTGTCGCAACCGCACACTCCCACCGCGCGACCTGCAGAGCCATGTCTTGAGCGGCCTCGAAGCCTCGAAGCCTCGAAGCCAACCCAACACCCACCCGCCATGCTTGCGCTGTACGCCGTCCTCTGCGGCGCGCTGTCGACGGGCATCGCGGCCGCCCAACACCTGGACGGCCTGCCCTCGTACCACTACGGCGCGCCCATCCCCGTCGAGTGCATGAACCGCAGCTCGTGAGGCCGCCCCAGCACCGACACCGACGAGAGTCCCTGATGCTAACGCCTTCGCCACAGGGAAACCGGCGAGCACCTCGAAAACGCAGACCACGAGCTGGAATGGATCCCGTTCCCCGCGTGCAACGAGACGGGCAAGCCGCTCGAGTTCCAGTACGGCACCGAGGGCGAGGTCAAGTGCACCATCGCCAACGTCTCAGACCCCCTCTTCCACCTGTTCGAGTTCTACGTCCACAGCGACGCGCCGCTGTCGTGCCGCCTGCCCGCGCGCCCGCCCGCGCACGTCGAGGTCATCGGCGACAAGGCCCCGGCGCAGGAGTACATCCCGCTGGTCTTCGCCGTCGCGGGCACGCTGCAGCTGAGCCACATGCACATCAGCGCCCACATGAACGTGCTGCTGCACAGCGTGCCCAAGCACCACATGCGGCTGCACGACAGCGGCGTGCTGGACTCGGGCGTCGCCTACAGCACGAGCCCGCTGAACCACGTCGAGGGCTCGAACTCGCGGAAGCTCATCGTCGGGGACCCGCTGCCGCTGACCTTTTCGGTGCGCTGGTTCCCGACCCCCGCGCTGCCCAGGACCGAGGGGAGGTTGCAGTGGCAGGGGCTGGGGGGCACCGTGTACGCGGGCACCGTGTTTTACAGCCTGGTGTCGTTTTTGACCGGCCTGCTCCTGGCGGGCATGTACACGCTGGGCGTCGTGCTGCCGAGGAGGCTGAAGGGAAGGTCGCTAGGGGGCGCGACCCCGTTGGGCTACGGCGTGAATGGCGCGAATGGCGTGGGCAACGGATGGGGGTACTCGAAGAGGATGGATTAGGGGGTGCGGGAGATGCACGAGCGTCATCCGGGGGTCATGGGATATACGATACGATTTACTGTGGCCTCTTGGCCGAAAATGCACCACCACGTCGGGTTTGGAAAAGGATCGGTCGCAAAGATCGAGGTAATGTTACAGTATTCCGGCTGGGGCCATGTTCAAGCTATTTGATGGGCCGTTATGCTACATCTGAGAGGGTGATGTGCCGAGGACTCCTATTGCCTCTTGGCCTTTGCACCAGAAGCCTGAACTCGAGGGAGCAGTCGCAGGTACATGTCCACGGCCATGAAAGCGGCTGCATACCCCGTCAGTCTCTGCGGCCGCAGCTGGGAAGCATCAAGGACTTACGAATAACGGCAAACGGCAGATACGTCCCGTACAGCAGCGTCGTCTTCTGCCGCGCGCTCACCCGCTCCGGCCCCATGTGCCACAGGTCGAAGCAGCACGCGGCGGCGCCCATGGCGGTGACGCAGCCAAACACCAGGCCGGCGAGCTCCGCGGGGCCGGACGTGCGTCTCGTGGACGCGAGGCGGGCAACGAGGTAGGCGGCGAGGGGCAGCTGGACGAGGCCCTCGATGCAGAGGAAGACGCGGAACCAGGGCTCGTGGGCGGCGGAGGAGGAGAAGTAGGGGTCGCCGGAGGAGGAGACGTAGAGGGCGCGCAGGGAGACGAGGAAGTGCAGCGGGGAGGAGGGGGGTTGGTAGAGGGATTTGGGGTAGAAGGCGACGAGGTCGAGGGCTGGGATTGGGTTAGCAGATGATTGTGCAAGGTTGGCATGACGGCAGCCTGGCTCTGTCTGCCGCTGAACTCGTAGCTCATGCTGAGGGTACAGCAGAGCGCAGGGAGCAGTTTGACGTGCAAAGGGGGTGTATAGGAGCGACGCTCACCGAGCATGCCAACGAGCTGGGTGCCGATGATGACGAGGTAGACCCAGTCGCGGAGTGGCTTTTGCGACGCCATGGTGAGACGCTGGAGGGTTGGCGCGCCGTCTCAAAGAGGGAGTTGGATGTACGAAGTGGAACTGCTTGAGAGCGACAGCGGATGAGGGGTGGTGAGTCGGGGTGGTTGGAGGTGAGATGTTTGGATGAGAGGGAGGTGAGGTTTGGTCAAGTTTGACGTGGATGCACCCTGTGCGGCTGGCGCGGGAGTGCCACGGTCAGCCTACCCTAGACCACGTGCACCGCGTTCTCGTGATTCTACATGTTGCTGAACTCGAGCTTGAACGAGATAATGCGCATGGTAAAATTGAACGGCCTTGATCTCATGCACCACCAAGCGTTGGCCGAAAAGGGAAAGTTCGGAAGCATCGGAATGTACTCGGTGCTGGAACGATGCTGCATGTGCCTCTTTGAAGAGGAGAGAGCAAACTGAAGCCATTGTTTTGCGAACAAAGGGGGTACTATTTACAGAGATAACCCTCTATTTGTAGAGACAGTAAATAGCGAAGGGTGGGACAGGTCTTTGTTTTTCATCATTGCAGCAGACCACAAGGTAATCCCGGCAACCCAACCCTCACAAGAAGACATACTAGCCACAGGGTAGGCACGGCACTGCACGGCACGGGATAGAACAGGGAAGCCGCAGTGTGTACACAACCCGGCGACGAAGTGAGACCTCTATGTGTAGGCAACTTGTATGCTGAGGCACGCGGGTGACTTTGCTGCGTGCCATGTGCTTGCACTGAAATTTGGTGGCATGGCGTGTCTACGGGGGCCGGGGGCTAAAAGTAGAATGTCTCTGCAAATAGCAATACTCTTAAGAAAATGTCAGCAATGGGGCAGGCCATGGATGGTCAAACGGTGCTGGAGATGAAAGAGACATCGGCCGGCAGTCTGGTCTACATTCTACGGATGGACACAGCTGTGCATCACTGCAAGGCTTTAACCGTTGCTGTTCTTTGTTTGCAGGCCTCGTTTAAGCCCTGATTCTCCCATTCGTACTTGGAGCTAGACCCTGGTATTCAAACATGGCCCTCGACGGCCTTGATAACAATGACCGTTGGACATCTCCCGGCTCTGGCCAGACCACCGAGAACATTCAACGGCCTCCCAGCAGCCCCCCACATACACTGCACAGTAACATATGTACAGAGCAGACATTCATTCTGTCCATGAAATATGGCCCCAACCAGAGGCAGTCGAGAGCCACCAAGCACGAGATGGTCGTCTTTTGACGGCTGGGATTTCAACGGCATGACGCAGAGATTGGAAGCGGCTCTGGAGGCAATAGACAAGACTATTCTCGTGAAGCACGCCCAGTGCATCAAAGGCCAGAGGGTCACCATGAGCGAGCCCTTCTCGGCAGGCGAGTACTGGATCTGCTTCGAGATGATTGCCGAGGATGGCGACTTGATCATTGCCCGCGTTCGCCTACCCCGACATCCCGATGTGCCCTCCTCGCTTGCGGAGGAAGAGGAGGCGTATGCAATTCAATGTGAACTTGCCGCGATGAAGCTTGTCAAAAAGCGCCTACCTGCCATTCCCGTCCCGACAGTCTACGCCTACGAGGGCCACGGTTCGCAGCTCGCGGCGGACGTTGGCGCCATATATATGCTTATGGAGGGCTTCTACGGAAACACCCTAGTGGATGTCGCGAAAGACATGTGCTCACTGCCAGTAAGCCATCCTGTTTGATGCGAAGCTTGCCCGGTCCGGTACGCTGACGGCGATTGACCAGAGTCCAACCCAAGAGCACATCATCACCCAGTGGACACGAGTACAAGCGGAGCTGGCGACCTTGAAGTTTGATAAAATTGGCGCCATCGCCTCCGTTTCGGACTCGGGAGAAGCGAAAATCGGCAAGCTGCCTGGTGTCGATGACGGAGACCTTCCAGGCAACGGACCGCTCTCTACGGCGTCAGACTTCTTCATGTGCATCGTGAACACCGCTGAAAATATTGTGGCCAACACATCTAGCCCAGCCAACCGGGATTCGAACGGCGGCTCAGTTTCAGCCCTGGCGCTCGCGGCCGTCGTATTTCGTGACATCATAAAACGAACACCGTTGTTTGACGACGTCGGCGTTGACGGGCACTTTCCGTTAAACCACATGGACCTCGGAGCAAAGAACATTCTTGTCGACGACGACTTCAACTTCGTTGCCATCATTGACTGGGAGTTTGCCCAAACGGCTCCGTGGCAGGTCAACTGCTACCCAAAGTCATTTCCACAGCTTGGATTCAGTGATGAAGCCATACTACGAGACCCAACTCATCCTGCATACAACGCCGCCTTACGAGAGGAAGCCGCCCGAAGGATGTACAACAAAAAGTTCAGGGATGCCGAGCGACAACTCGAGGACAAGGAGCGGGGGCTTGGTGCGTCGTTTGCGGAAACGCTGGACAGCCCGGCTTCAAGAATCTATGCTTGCTTCAATGATATCGCTCACTCTGCTGACGGTGAAGACGACAAGCTAGACCTGGTTCGCGCGATGGCGCGGCTTGCCTTTGGGCTGGACGAGATCGAGACGGAGCGGTATGTTCGTGAGATGAGGCGCCCAGTCTTTGGCCACTCGACTTGTCGTACCTCGACTCTTGTATCGCGGCTTCTTGAGAGTTTATATTTGCGAAATAAAGTTGTAATTACGTGAGACGAGGGTGGCTTTTGAAACAACGAAAACGTGAGCCCAATATGAAGCCCGCAGACTCTTGACATGTAGTTTAACGACCCATGTGACATTTACCATCATCCTCAACCCAACCCTCCCATTGAGACAACGCGTAGTCAACAGTTAAATGAGGCAACAATGGTGTCGATCCAGCGCCTTTCGGAGTTGAAGTAGACCCTAGATGACATGAACGAAGTGGTGACGTCGACGCCGACCAAGAATTCTTCGAGCCAGAGAGCACTTGCCGCGCGGTTGTGAATAACAGTCACGGCAAGGGTAGTAAGTGGTGATATTCTCTCCCTTTATAACTCGCCTTATCTAACCCTGGCGATTTGAGCGGCCACAACGACGTTGAGCGAGTTGAGAGCGTCGGTGTGAGGTTGCGACCATGACATAAGAAACAAGCAATAAGGAATAGAGGGAATAGAGAGAGGGATATAGACCGGAAGGACATGACTCGAGCACAGCGCGCACACGGCGCACGGCGCAGCCCGAATGCACGCAGGGGGTAAAGCCCGTAACAACGATATATGAGATATTAAACATATACCCGGTGTGCCGCTTAGTTGGTCTCCGCTAGGACTGCACCAACGGGTATCACAATGAGATACCCGTGCCGCTCCACAGCGATACCGTGGCGCAGACAGCGCGACTGTCTGATTAAAAACCGCTCCCTAGGCTGGCTGAGCAGGTAGGAGGCATTAATTATCGAGAACTAGTGTTAGAGACATAATGTATTGCACGAGAACTAAAAGTGCGAGACCGATCCTGGTTCGAAGATATAGAATAGAGATTCAAAGGCGAGAAGCTTGGGTTTTACTCGTCCTAGGAGAGGTCTTCCTAAGAGACAGAAGAGGGATTATATGGTCTACTTGTATAGGCTTAGATAAGTAATATAACATACATAGCATAATGATATGCCGCAAATAATATACGATCGTAAGCTACTCCGTAGATTGAGAGCGCACGTACCAGACGTCCGTAGGCAGCTGACCGAGGGCTCTGGGGCACATGGGTTTATACCTAAGGAGTAAACCATATAAGCGGGCTCTCGCCCCCCAAGAAGCCCAAGAACCCTCAAGCTTCAGTCTTGGTAATACACTTGCTCGCTCTCACCTCTCTACGTTACCGGAGCCTTGTATACACCTCCTAGCCTTACATCCTCTCGTATATTCTACAATAGTTCTTAGCAATCACTATGGTTAACTTCGTATATATCTCTCTTGCTATTGTAGCTACTATTATTCCCCTCGCTACTGCGGAGAACTGCCGAGACGGCTTCGTCTATTGTGGTTCAAGTCTCATGAATAAGGGTAAGATAAAATCGCCAATTAAACCTCTATATTTATCAAAAATCTAATAAAAGTAGGAAAATACGAGAGGAGGATACTAAAAGGACTCAGGTATCAAAAGATTCCGATAGACAATAGAAATATTAAAGATACCTTGTGGAGATGTTGGGGTAATTACGGGGATATTATATTTATGAGTTGGTGTAGTAGCACTTGCTTCGATGCCGGTTGGGACAAGAATGATTACTGTCCTAAGGGGAGTTTTGATATTGTTAGGACAGGAGAATAGACCCTAGAATAGGGATAAAGACAGACAAAAAATATAAAATGTGGAGGTAACAAGTGGCTCACTACTATACATAGAGAGGGTAGGGACATACGTGATGCCATTATATCCCTGAGCGTACAAAATAGGAACAAGCGTTGATGTGAAATGGCTCGCAGGCTAGGCGTCGTGAGATTAATTCAGTTCGCTGCAGTCTCAATTGCGGTTCTCTCTTGCATTTCACTGCTGGACCGTTGCAAGGTCACAATCGAGCTCCATTGTCGAGCTGGAAGCGGTTTGCATGCACAAGTGCTTCACCTGCGTTCATGTCCAGGTATTGTGAGACGGAGTGCCAATACAATCAGTTCTCAAAGTCAAAACGCTTGACGCTGTTCAGCCGAACACGAAGGCTTTGTGTTCATTTTCCAGCGGCGCATGCGTTTATCTCGTCGCCAACGCTAAAGAGAGCTAAAGAGACAGACATTAAAGATCCCTGTTCACTCGGCTATTTGAGGTCAGACAACTTCAAGTTTTATCCTTACCGGATAAAGCGAATAATTTTACCCAACGGCACTTGGTTCTGAGCAACTGGCACGTATCTCGATCAACTGCACGTGGCGGGTTTGGCCGTTGGCGTCCTGCAAGGCGTCATATTCCTAGAAGTAAATACCGGCCCGTAGGCGGTGTTTATATTACGTGTAAAAACGGATTAATAATGCAACACCTAATCTTTGCGGCAGGCAGTGTGAAGATATATATGAGCTTCTTTGTGTTGCGACTCTAGTGACTGGCCAAGATGGGACTCTTTATATGGTGCCTGGCCCTCAACATAACAGTGATTCTCTCCCGCTTCTACGGCAGTTCTTATTATTTAACGCACTAGTTGCCCTATTAACCTCTAGGCACCCTCAACTCACCTCGTCGCTTTATACTTATGCCATATTCTAGGATTCCCTAAATTTCCTAGGATTCCCTTAATTTCCTAGAACTCCCTTAACTTTCTAGACTTAGAATATGCGGGTAGGCTTAAGTACTCGCAACCGTATAATCGGAGGGATAAAAAAGAAAATAGGAAAAGATTCAACCACCATGCTGAGCAGTCAGAAATAGATCAGCTTACGAGACGGTCATCCGACGGGATAAATCGTCCACCTTGCCGTTTAACACGGTAAGCTGTTCCAGGATAGCGTCCATCCTCTGCATCAGGCGAGCACCGCGCTCCACCGCCGGTAAATGCTCACGCAACTCCAAGTGTTCTGCTGCAAGCCTTTGGTCGCCTGCTGCGGTGGAAAAGTTGGGCTGACGAGAGGCCGCATCCTGCTCCATGGTTGTAGTCGTAAAAAGTCGATGCAAAATCGAGGGAGTGAGTCCATGGTTGAATAACTGCACACACTCTCTGTGTGGGTGAAAGGTGGGAAGCGCTTCTGTCTCTGATCGCTTCACCCCAGAAATAACACGTGGTCAGTTGACCATCAACTGCTTGCTTAGCAGAAAGGTGGAGGCTTGTCGAGCATTTACACAGATGCATGCACTCCAGTGTAAAAGAATATTTAAAAGTCCAAGTCTGCCCAACGGTCGCGCCGCTCCAAGAAGTGTACGAGAGTCCATGCATGCGTGATTCTCTGCATCCAACCAGCATCATCGTTCACACAGCCTTTAGGACAATACGGCAATGCAAGGAGCACTGGTCAGATGTAACGATTTGAGCCTCCTATACAAGATAACCATTGGTCACCCACAACAAAGCACAAAGGCACGTTAGAACCAAGACATCTGCCCAAGGGAGAAACGGGTTGATTAGCGTACTGCAGGGATTGCGTCGTGTGCTTTGTCTCTATCATGATGGATCGGCGCTCGGGTCGCTGACTGTCCTATCGTAACATAATGTCTGATGGTATGGCGTAAAGACTGGAATGCTACTTGAAGCTCGGATCCTCTTAATTTGTGTATAAAGTGCTCTCGTGTGGACGTTTGCTACGCAGAAATTAATTGATCCACTCGTCCACTTTCGAGAGTAACGTTCTCTCCACAGATTTGAAACACCTTGTTACCAAGTGAACACCATGAGATCTACATCGACTCTTACACTTTTGGCCATCCTGTCATCTCAAGTTTCTGCACGCCCGTGGAACGATGTGATCGCTGGACGCTCAAGGGAGCTGGCAGAGGAAATAGAGACGACCGCGTCTCCTGTCGTGGCTCGCGATGTCGTCTGCCAGCCTCTGGACAATCACCTCATACAGATCGATAACAGCAGAGAAGTTGTCGCGTACTGGAGCTTTGGGGGTCAATTTGCTCGGTCCGTCTGCAACACCCACGGCTGGGCAGACTGCACGGGCCTTGCCGGTGCAATGTCGTCGGCTGTGATGAGCATATTCGCAATCACCAAGTTTAAAGCAGAGGGCGCTGTAGGTCTCCCTACCAGAGACATTGGGAGTCTCATTGGGTCGCTCACCGAGCACCTGGCCGCATCATACGCGGAGGCGGGCATCGGCTTTACATCTGTTGACGATGCTACTCCGGCCCTTCATTCGCGCTACGCCTCCAACGAGAAGAAGCCCGTTGAGGTTGCGAGTGTCACGGGCTTGCAGTTTGGGAATGGCACGCATGATCTTCACGTATTCGACTTTGACGATGGCAACGGCCACGTCTACGTCCCGCTTCCCAACAACGGTTCGCGCCACAGGCGTGGCATCAGCCATGACGGCCCGGGCTTCAAGGTCTCTTACACAACAAGGAAGCCCTCAACGCTCAGCTACAGTCAACAAGTCACGATGGCCGATGTTCTGGGTGCCTACTGGTCCAACACCGCGGCGAATATGGATCTGCACGATCTGATTGGCTTTGTGGCGACCAACCATGACGCAAACTTTTACTGGAGGATCATTCCAGAGATGTACGGGTTTGGGCTAAACTACGAATCCGTGGATATTTGTGGACAGATGGGCCAGTTCTTGTAACGTAGTTCCTAGTATCAAGAAACTGGGAGTGGCTCGGGGTTGGGCAAGACAAGCTACATGTATCTTTGTCCCGGGCTGACCCAGTTTCTATTTTCTCTATAAGTAGATACATGCAGGGCCGGGGTTTCCTGCCTCAAAGTTGTGTACGTGCCGACCCTAAATCGGCCATCCCACGATGGGTGGCGTTAGAAGACTCGGATCCTGCATGGGCACGAGCTCGGGCCAGAAATCAAAGTCCATGAGAACATCTGGCCATTTGTCCGCCGCTAGAGGTTGGCCTGGGACGCTGAGAAGCTGTTGTGGTGATGACGCTGGCTTTGGGGAAAGCTGTGACACGTACCATTGCCGGATCCATCGCAATTTCCAGGTATATTGACAATGAGTGCTTTCCTTGCCATCTTGTAGGCGACGTCTTCTCCGGCCACTTTCGCCCAGCGGTCACCATCCTCGAACCAGTCCGATATCCGCTGTAGGGCAGCAGCAAAATCCAGGGAGAAAAAAAGGGGCTGGCCTAGACCCGGACCTGCGGGCGCGGCTGACCAACCAGAGACTGGTCTCAAATGTCTCGCTCATCGGCTGTCGGCTGGCGTGAGGAGCCTGTAGGCTCTCTGGTGTCAATGGAGATGGTCCATGTGCTTGGATATGGCGGTGCGCAGCTAGCAGGGACACAATGTCGTCTATGTTCTGCTCCAGCTGGGCCACTCGTCTAAGCTGATCAGCACATAGATCCATTTACATGTCTACATCCAGCCTATTATGGAACACTTACGTTGACTTGCCCCTCCGTCGGCTTTGAGCCGCCCGAATCTCGCAGACAAGCTTCATCCGCCCACATCTAACCAGGGTGAGCTCAACTTAGGCGGACTAGCATCCGGGGAGGTACGGACCTTGCGCAAGTGTTCTCTGGGTGTTCGGCCGCAGTCTCCGGCCACCGGCATTTGATCTTGAGTCGGGCGCAGTTGGCGCATGCTCGCGGTTTCAGGCTCACGGCCGCATCTGCGTCGGCGCTGCTCGTTTGTCTTGCCCGGTTCCCCAAACGGGTCTCCATCTCCAGCTCCGCGCACAGCTTCTGTTTCCGGTATCCAGTGGTTGGTGTCTCGTAACGAAATGAGTTGAAGCGACGCCGCTCGTCGACAACGGAGGTTTCCTACACGGGTGGAAGCATGGATGTCAGGTGGGTGGCATCGGAGACTTTTTAATGCCCGAGCTCCGCACATTCCATGTTTCATGATTGGTTCCATCGTGGCGCAGCCAAAGGTTCGTCAGCCCTGTCACCAGCTCGGCAGGCATTTAATCACTAGACTCCGGATCTCTCGCTCTTGTGCGGACTGGCGCACAAGGGGAGCAAACGGCCCATTGTTCTCGGCGGTGGCACTGGAGCATCCTACGTATGTATTCCGCTGGCGACTTGTACAGAGGCAAACAACGAGTCATCAGGCAGAAACTGATCCTGTTGGCCGAATTGCCGCATTGTCTGCTGGCTGGCCAAGCACTCTAGCCTCGCGCCGCAAACAAGGAGAGTTGGGACGAGTCATTGTTATGTGGTTTGCGTACCACGTGCGCGTTTGGCACAACTCAGCTTGATGTGATGCGTTTCTCTCCATTTCTTTCCCGATATCCTCCGGGCGTCTCGCAACTTCAACTTTCTTCATCCTCTGGCTGCGCTCGTCCCTCAGCAGCGACTTCGCAATCCAAACCAACGCCAGTCCACGGCCTCCTAGACGCACACGCTGCGCAACGCACTCAAGATCGAACAGCGCACTCCTCACCAGGCCACGCTCGAGACCAAGCCACAAAAGTCGACTGAACGTCCTACACTATGCCGGACTTCCGCCTCATTTTTCTCTTGAATCGGATTTTGACATGCCGGTGCTTCGGGCGTCGTCGGCAGGGCGGCAGACCCAATGAGGGTGACCAGGCGGGAAGCCAAGGCCGATAGGTCCAGATAAGAATGCGGTTGGCATAGCGGCGATGTCCTCGGTCTGACTCCATGGGGCTCCTGCAAAGCATGGCACTATTCTAAACCAAAAACGACTTCAGCAATCGGCGTCTGCTTCTGCATCGCGCGAACATCGGGTGGACGGGGATGGAATGGCAGGCTCGCATTGGCCAGTTCAAGATAGGAATGCATGGCCTTTCGAAGGGGTACCTCACAATGTGCAATTCGCTTTCAGTGACACATGGCCTTTGTGACTCATCGGATATCCGAATGACTTCTTGTTTGCTGTTGATGCTGTGAAGCTCTGTCCACAGCCAGGGCACCCCGGACCTGGTGCGGAGATCGGCCCCACTCGGATCGGACGCTAGTATTTCTGTGGCCGCAGCGGACCGGCCCGAATCGGGATCTGCCGATGGCGATGGGATGATGTTACGCACAGAGACGCGTTGTGTGTGTGTGTCATGCAGGTGGGTCAGGCTCGCTGTCTTACGAGTACACAGGGGCGTGTGAGCTGCACCGTCTCTTACACAAGTGGCACCGGATGGGTCATATGCCGGTCTGACAGGTGACAGGTGTTTGGTACCAATGACAGCTGGGGTACAAGGGCTATGGGCCAAGGGACCAGTGGATCAAAGTACCTAGGCACGAAGGATACCGGATAGCCCTAGACTATCCCGTCTGTTGCCGAGGCCTCTCATCGCAATACACGCCTTTGATGTCACCCTCATGCTGTGCACAACAGATGATGTGTCGAGCTTGAGTCCAAGCCACGCCCCACTAGTACGCCGCTGAGATGAAAAAAGAGTTAGAGTAGTATTTATGATGGTATCACTTACACGCTTCAGTCTGGATAGGAGCCTAGGAAATTCCCCCATCGCACAAATATTCGAACCGAGAACACGCGCAGATATGCAGAGAAGCCTCCCTCCCTTAAGTACAACAACGCCTTCAACTATCCCAGATAGCTCCATATGCCGGAACGCCCCGTGTTTCGAGGCCATATACCACCTTCTTTGTTATCTTCTCGTTTGCAATAATTATAACGGCTTCGGCGCCAAAGTCCTTGACCAGGTTGTAGCCCATCTTGACCAGGTCCGGTCGCCCCTTGGCTTTCGTGTCGTGGATGACGGCGTTGGGGATCGACCTGTAGATGGTGTCCATGATGCTCTTTCCAAAGGTCTTCTCGGGGTTTGGAGTAGACCAGATGAGCTGCGTAGGGCAGCTGGGATGGCTGATGTGGCCCAGGAGTGGGCCAATGCCGGACCCGGTCGCAATGACGACGACGCGGTTGAAGAGAGTGGCGATGCGCATAACACCACATGCTGGCAGGCCGCGCACCCAGAGCTTCGTCGGCGGGTTGCGGATGCAAGCCTTGGTCCAATCGCCGGCGTTCGAGACGACGAGCGAGTAGCCCGGCTCCCCCGCCAATTCTGAAGGCTTCGGCTGAGGGATGGTCGCAAAGGAGTGCCACTCTAGTAAGGGCCGCGTGGAAATACGAGTAAAGCTTCCGTTGACGGGCACGGTGTACTTGAAGCTGAGCTGGATCGCGTGGTCCGAGAGCGGCACCGCGTCGACGGGCACCTTTCGGAGGAAGAACCACGAGGAGGCAATGCTGCAAGTCGCGACCCCGAGCATCCAGAATCCAGGGCTTCGAATAAGAGCAAGACCAAGGTCCTCGCCAGCCGGGGCGGCATCGTAGACGGACAGGACCGTGCGTACCCAGAACAGACACAGCGCGGTCCATCCGAGGAATCGGTGCAGGCGCTCAAACAGGTTGTGATGCCGCTTGCGGAACGTCGGCCAGGCGAAGCCGACGATGGCGCAGCAGAGCGCAGACAGTAGCCAGGAAACCACCAGAGTCGCCAGCGAATCTGTCGTGTTCCCCTGCGTGTATGCAATTGTTGATCTGACCGTGGATGCGACGAGCCAGGACGTGGCACAGACGCCGGCGCCGGAGTGGACGCCGCCGAGGTGGTAGATCTTGGCGCAGCGGGCTCGCATCCATAGGGGAGCGGCCTTTGGCATTGAGCAAAAGGCTGTGTAGAGGATGTTGATGACCACGTCTTGTCGCACGAGCACGGCCGTGACGAGGTTGGCGGCCGTGAGGGTGCCGAGCCACTCGGGGTCGGGCTTCACCAGGACAATGGCGATGAGCGCGCCGATATTTAAAATGCCAACAATACTGAATAGAAGGCGATAGATGATGAGGATTCTGTGCCGGAGACCCCGCAGCGGCTGCGGCCATTGTTTCTCGGGAACGTCCTGTGTGAGGTCGAGATCGAGCGTCTCGGACACGGCCGTCAGGGTCGACGACGACGAGATCGACCGGGTTTCGACGAGAGTGCCGCACTCGCTGGCCGGTTTGGCGGGGGAGCCGGGCCGCTTCTCATCCATCTCTGCCTCAGCAGCCAGTGCTCGGAGAGCCTTCTTGTCGATCTTGCCATTGGCGGTGGTGGGAAACTCGTCGAGTTGGTGGACCATGCGCGGAATGGCGTAGTATGGCTGCAGCTTCCGTGCGTGGTCGAGGATCGCGTCAATGTCTTGTTTTGACGGAACAATAAAGCCGTGGATGTCCCCGTCAATCAGCAATGCTGTTGCACGGGAGACCCCAGGGGCCGATGCCAGCGACGAGGAGACACCATCGAGTTCCACGCGGAACCCCTTTTCGGAAGTCAGAAAGCCGCAACGTATCGTCGTCACTGGGGCAACTACTCACTTTCACCTTGACTTGGTCGTCACAGCGCCCCAGGATGTCAATGGCCCCGTCTTGTCTCCACTGGCCCAAGTCGCCGGTACAGTACATGTGCGAGCTGGTGAGACACTGTTAGCTCGTACCATACGGGTGGCTCGTCTCGTCTTACCCATCGTTGGTGAACTGGTCTGGAATGTAGGCTTCCTTTGTCTTGGACTCGAGCCCCACGTAGCCACGAGATACGCCGTGGCCCCCGGCCCACATAACTCCGGCCACACCCACGGGGACGGGCTCGTTGTCGTGGTTGAGGATGTATACCGTGTTGTTGGGTGTCGGCCGGCCAATGGAGATGGGCTCTCCGGCAACATGCCTCGACATGGTGTTGACTATGGTCGTCTCCGTCGGGCCGCAGCAGTTCCAGTAGGTGGCGTGCGTGGCCCAGAGGTCCGCGAGGCCCTGGGACGTGGGCTCGCCCGCCGTGGCAACTACCTTGATCTTGGGGTACTTGGTCGGGTGGTATTTTGACAGAATGGTAGGGGTGCAGATGAGGACGTCGAGCTGGTGCATGGTGTGTGAGTGGCTGCGCCTTGATTCCCCCGATGCATGATAGAATTGTCACGAGCATGACAACTCACCTCTTGGATAGTGAGCTCCCATTTTGAACCCCGGACTACAAGGGTTCCGCCATTGCACAGACACGAGAAGATCTCCCATGCGGCTATGTCGCAGTCAGTACGGGGTGAACCATCGTGAATGTGAGGAGACAGGGTGCTGGGGTCGTCGAGGCCTACCCATGTCAAAGCTTATATTGAGCACCTGGCCTACGCACGTCCCTGGCCGGACCCCCAACCCCCCCGGGAAGAGGCAGACAAGGTTGGCCACGTTCTTGTGCGTGACGTCAACGCCCTTTGGCTTGCCGGTGGTGCCTATGCATCGCATCAGTACAGGGTTGCGGACGCCAGCAAGGATTCATAGCTGCCGAGATTGCGACGAACCAGACGTATAGATGACATAGCACCCCGCATCGGGGGACGCAAGATCAATCCAGTCGTCGGCCGACACGTCTGTGTGAGCTGTCATGCACTGATCGATGAGTACAGGGGTGTGGCCTGGGAAGAGGCTTCGGATGCGGTGTTCGGTCGAGCCAAGGCACAGGACTATCTCTCCCTCGGACTGGTCGACGACGTGCTGGATGGTCGAGTCCGGGACGACGCCACCGTCAAGGGGGACATATTGGGCGCCGCAGGACAGAATAGCCCAGATGCCAACCAGCATCTCTAGCCCTCGCTTGACGACGAGGGGTATCCGTTGGTGTGGCCGTACGCCGAGGGCTCGGAGCGTCAAGGCGAGGGCCTGGGCATGGCCGGCGAGTTCACAATACGTCAACTCCCGAGGGACGACGCCCGAGAGATCGCGAACTGCTATGGAGGAAGGGTGAGAGGAAGCCTGGTGATAGAAGGCGGCGGTGACCGTCGGGAAGGGACAGTCGACCAGCTCACCACGGCTGAATGAGGTGAGACGGGGGTGGGCCTTTCGGGGGACGGAGACGGCCATGGTGAGGACGGGACCGCGGCGTATAAGTGAAGCGGAGGAGGCGGCGGAGGAGGAGGAAGAGGAGGAGGAGAAGATGGGCGAGGGCCTGTTGGGAGGTTCTGCTCGTCTCGACGCCGTGAAAGAGGCCCTTTATATACTTTTCCATTCTCCGCCTCCTGCTCCTCCTGGGCCTCGCCCACCAGACAATCCCTTCTCCCGGTAACCCTGACTACGGGCCGGCCGGCCCCATGTGAAGGCAGAGACGCCATGGAGAGGCTCCCCCAGCGCCCAGTCGGTAGGCCGGCACACATGAGGGAAGCCGGCCGGCCGGCTGACTGACTCCACGTCAGCAATAGTTGCTGGAATTAATGCCGCCGCAGCCCGCAGCCGCTCTGTACCCGGACGTGGCTGTGGAGATTGGGGGTCGATTGCCGACAATACAATCGAGTGTTAGTTGTTGTCGCATTCCGGGAGCGGAGCGGCCAGCGTCGAGCGACTGGCCCGAGCCTCCGGCCAACATACACGACACGGCAGGACACGACACGAGGGGGCAGGCAGGTCTGGAGCCCGCAGCAAGGAAAGAACCGCAAGGCAAGGTAGGTACCTTGATGTAACCTGGGCAGGACACAGGGGCACAGCCGCACAGGTCGGCGGGAGGAATGCCGTCGCTGGACACCGCGGACCCAAAGGGGCAAGCAGAGGCAACCGCATGGCCCAAAGGGGGAGGAGGACGACGAGGCCCAGCGCCGGGCCACGCAGCGCGTCTTCCCTGAGACATTGCTCGAACGATGGAAGAGAGAGAGGCACGGCGAGCGTCGCACACAAAGACGGAGTACGGAGTAATCCCATCTGCTATCAAGTCTCAGCCCGGTTCCCCACCCCGGAGACAGGGATCCTGGGGCGCGTTGGACCGACCAGTGACCGAGAGGTCCACCCAGCCGGGACCACGGGAGCTGAGTTATTGTCTCCGTGCGGGCGCTGTCTGTCTGTCTGTCGGCCGGGCGAGGGCCAGGCCAGGCCAGACCAGGGTCCCCGAGGAGTGGAACCGAGTGGTGCAGATGCAGAGAGACAGCCTCCACGATGCCTGCATGCATTGTTAGCCTCCCTCGCCGACGACTGGGACTCGACGGGAGGGGGCCCAAAAGCGAACCAGCCAGGGTGCGGACAAACCAGCTAAACTAAAACTCATTCTTGCACGGATACGGCGAGCTACATGTCGTCGTGGGCCGGGAATGCCTGCGCTGCATGGAGCAATGATGCCCGCCGCCGTCTGGTGCGAGGCGAGGCGGACGGCGACTGACTGGATGCTTTCTTTTTCCCCCGTCGCCCTGTTTTGGCATTCTACTCGGCTCGGCTACTGTGCTGTCAAGACACGGCTGTGTCTGCATGTGCCCTTGGGCCCCTTTCCCTTTCTTTTCCCTGCGTCGAGCCGTCACATCGCCGTCACCGGACCGGGTCTCATCACCTCGGCTGGTATAGTCACTCACAGGGCTCGCTCGTGGAATGCCAGTGCCAGATCCCTTGGCTCGGCATATATTCCTCGCCCATCGACGCAGAGGAGAGGTCTCATGGCTGCCAGCCAGCCCGCCGCCGCACAACGTCCCCCGTCCCAGGGACCCATCAAGAAGCAGGGCCCCCCGCTCTATCAATCCCTCTCGGTCCATCTTGTCAGTCCATCAGACGCTCTCTCCCTCCCCCGCGTCGGCGGCGCCATTGCAAGCGAGTCGAGTGCACTTCGCCGCATACGACACTGATCACCAACATGTCTGGATCTGCCTCTGGCCTTGTCCAAGCCACGTCACCGGCCGATGGCGTCAGGCTCATCACGCTCAATCGGCCTGAGAAGCGGAACGCGCTATCCCAGCAGCTTATCGCCGAGTTCCTTGGGGAGCTGTCCCGGGCGTCGACTGACTCGGCCATCAGGGCCATTGTCGTCACCGGCCGCGGGCCCTTTTTCTCAGGTGAGCACCAGACTCGGCTCTCGAGCCTGGCCGTCTCTCCTCTGCGTCGAGTGCAACTCCGGGCTCGCCCTGCTGACGCCGTTTTGCGTGCAGCGGGCGCAGATCTCAACGACATCGCAGCCCTTGACGCAGCAGGCGCGCGATCATGCCGTTATCTCGAGGATCTCTGCTCGGGCATGGCAGCCGTCTGCAAGCCTGTCCTTGCAGCCGTCAATGGCCCGGCGGTGAGACATGTCCTCTTCAGGCGGGCTGCATATGCCTCGACTCACTGTGTCGCCTAGACTGACAGGGAACTTTGCAGCTCGGCGGCGGGTTCGAGGTCGCTCTGATGGTTAGTGATCACGATCCTGCGCCCAGTTGATAGTCGCCAGCCCATATTGGGCGCGACTAAACCTTCGCAACGACTAATGCACACGGCCAACAGTGCGACCTGATTGTGGCGGCCAAGTCGGCGTACTTTGCCCTGCCGGAGACGAAGCGAGGGCTCATCCCGGGCGCCGGCGGCACCCAACGGCTCACGGCTGCGGTGGGCAAGTTTCGAGTGAGTAATTTTGCTGCTGCTGTTGTTGTTGTTGTTGTTGTTGTTGTTGTTGCTGCTGCTGCTGCTCGAGCCTCCTCCCTGGCCGTGCCCCGTCCCGTCCCGTCCGTCGCCCGTCCGGTGCATGTCTGGTGCTCGTCCGCATATGCGGAACAAGTGCAAGCCTCATGCTGCAACTGAGACTAACTGCGTCCGTTTTCCCGCCGTCCGTTGCAGGCCATGCGAACCATCCTGCTCGGCAGGCCAATTACAAGCGAGGAAGCAATGTCATGCGGTCTGCTGTGCGACCTGGTGGAGGACGGTGACTTGTTGCGGCAGGCCATCGACGTCGCCGCCAGCCTCGTCGAGCACGGCCCGGAGGCGTTGCAGTTCGCCAAAGAAGCCATCTGCAGAGGTGCGTTGCCCTCGGACTCGACACATCCCACGTCCATGTTCCCACTCCTCCAGTCTTCACCGTTTTCTGCCCTGCTGGAGGCAACGCCAACGCTAAGCCTGGTTGCAGCTGATGGTCTCTGCCGCGACGATCTCTTCGAGAGGCACCTCTACTACGCAACGTTCGGAACCGAGGAGAAGCGTAGAGGGGTGGACGAGTTCCTGGCCCGGCGGAGCAAGTTGGGCAGCGATCGGGCCCAGCCAACCGGGGCCAACTGACGCTACAGCTGCATGAACCTGCCGTTGAAGTATCGGATGCATCGTTGGCGTGGGCGGCGCGATGGTTGGGGACTGGAGACTCCACGAGGCGGTGACCTTCTGACAAGGACCTGGATCTCCGAAGTATGCCTGAAATAGACGCAAAGCTTTACCTTGAATAGACTGCCAAGCCAGCAGAGTTGCGGCGAGCGTCGAATCCAGAAGCCTCCTCCACAAGCGACGCTGCTGCACGTTGAAAGTCTACCACCTGCCACGCCCTGCATGTCCGTGCTGCGCAGTCACATGTGTTCAACCCTGGTTGCCGTCCTGCGGGACTCGCGGGCTACCACGGAGTACTCGTACGTCGTACCTACACCATACATGTGCGAGCATTGCCTGTTGGTCAGCGCTTACACCGGTACCATGCGTTCCACGACATACCCGGCGTGTCAATGCGGAATGGCACGGCC
The DNA here is from genome assembly GCA_002916505.1 of Tolypocladium paradoxum. NCBI lineage: Eukaryota > Fungi > Ascomycota > Sordariomycetes > Hypocreales > Ophiocordycipitaceae > Tolypocladium > Tolypocladium paradoxum. The sequence goes on from PKSG01000247.1 coordinate 35,823, forward strand.
ACGTGGTTTAGCTCTACACGCGCGCGTCTTCATACCGCAGGATTCCTGCATGTGCGCAAGTCGCTTGTGCGGAGTACGGTTGTGCAGTTGGTTGCTGTCCACGGCTCGAGCAGGGGGGTTGACTTTCCGATTCAACAAACTAGGCATTGCTGGGGTCTTCAACCTCGGCGCTACAAGTATGGATTCGTCCCACGTTACCACGGGACCGAGCAGGTAGTCAGATGGATCATGGGCCCATGTCTGGTGCGAGCTCAATGCCAAAGCTGCGCACCCTCCAGCAGAAAAGTGGAGGCAAGGAGCTGGCGATCCCATCCCTTCGGTGCCCCGGCCAAGACAAGTTGATTTGCCACGAGCTGTTACAGATTGAGCTGTCATAACTCATGAGCTGGCATGCATCTTGGGAGTGACTAGATCGGTCCCTTGCGCAATTGTCCGAACCGAGGCGCTGGGGAGATGTGATGCCGTACGGAATGACTGTTCCTGGCCAGGCAAGTTGCCGTTAATGCCATTGCCCGTGCACGAGGATCCCGTCAACTGAGCTCCATGTCGGCTGGGGTAGCAGGGGTCGTCAGCAGCGCTGGGCACGCTCCGCTGTTGGGGTGGCCAGGCTTGGACATGGATCTAGAGTTGTAGAGTAGACCGAGGATCACGCTCCGGGAAGCATTGATTCCATCTGTTCCAGGAAGCTTCCTCGGATGAAGCTGCCATTCGCCGCAGTTCAGACGGACCCCCAGTTTCGGGTCTTTGGGAGGAACCACGGGGAAGGACATGACATGCACAGCTCGTGTTCGCCACGCTGCATGCACAGCGGCAATGCCACCCACGACATGGAGTGTCTCATCGGAACTCTTTCCCCTCCCTCTCGAGCTAAAAAGAAACGTAAACAAACACAGGTAGGCTGGCACTTGATTCGATGAGCGTCGGACTGGTAAGACCCGACGACGCCTTCAGCCGATACTGGTCAATTGCACCGTCACCACCGCTTCACGAGCGCACTCATCTCACGTGGAAGCGCCCCTTGCACACCCGTTTGAGACACGCCATACGACGTGTCAAAATTATTTTTTGTTCTGCAACATGTACAACGAAAGTTAGTCGCAACAGTCACAAGTGCCGAACCCGAGGGCAGTGAAGAGAGAGACAAGAAGGGCAGAAAGATGTGTGTGTGCGTGCCACGACCGTGGGACCGCTACGGTATTAGAGCTTAAAGAACCCCTATGAATATCCCTTAAACATACAGCGGCGAGAACATTTTTGGCTCATTGCCTCCCAGATTCCACACTACTCGCCGCGTCAAACGATCGCTTCTCCTTGATAAACTTGGGCCACGTGTTGGTCAAGACAAGATACTTGATGCTCATCTCGGAGTCGTCGAAGACGGTGTCGGTGAAGATTTTGGGGATCTCGCCCCAGTAGCGCACATTCTCGGCGATCTCGGCCTGGCGAGGGGCGTCGTCGAAGGGGGTGGCCGGGTCGGGAGTCCTGCTCTCGCCGTAGATGACGCACGCCGCGGGCTCGAAGACGGCCTGCAGGTTCTTGAAGTCCTGGGACGACAGGTTGACCTGGAACTCGGCGCTGTTGCTGCTGATAAAGTCCATGTAGATGCGCAGGGCGCTCTCGTAGCACTCTCGGGAGAGCTCGTGGCTGCCGGTGGAGTCCTTGTCGCTCTTGTCCGAGTCCTTGCTGGGCACCAGATACGTCGCCCGCCACTCCCTGACGCGCGTCAGGAAGGCAATGTTCTCGCCCGAGAAGTCTCGCAGGGCAGAGAAGTTCTGGAGCGGCTCGGGGTTCTTGGCGAGGGTGTGCTCGAGGGCATCCATGGTCAGGATGCTGCCGTTGCCGGCGCTGGCGATGGAGTTGGCCTTGGTGCGTCCGATCCACGAGGAAGAGGAGCCGGAATTGAGCGACTTGGCGCCGTGCGTGGTCGACCGCTGGCGAGACTCCCAGCGGGCGATGGACTCGAGCGTCTCCTGGCACAGGCTCTGCTGCTTGCGGACCTCCCAGCAGGGGACGAAGACGGTGAAGATCTCGAGCATCATGATGGACACGGCAATCCTGTTGAAGGTAAGCAAAAGTTCCAGCCACAAGTGTCGTGATGTTACCTACCACTGAGGGGGAATAAAGTAGTTGTTGACGGGGTCCATGCCCGGGACGTACAGGGCGATGAGCCACATGGGAGCAGCGTGGAGACTGCGCAAGGTTAGTTGGTTGGGGAACCGTGATAGCATCAAAGGGGCATAACATACCCTGAGATACAGCAGCCGATGGTCTGCGTCCTCCAGCCTTGGGTGTCGCGGAGGCCACGGGCGCGCCAGAGAATGATGGGAGCCACGATCCACGCCCAAAACAGCTGCCAGAAGACAGACGGCCACCACTCCCAGCCGCGGCCCTGCTCGCTCTTTTGTTCCATCGCAGTGCCGGTGACTTCGGTGCCGGGGATGCCAAACGAAGAGTGAAACTTGCGCGAGATCATGTACATGAAGAGAGTCATGAAAAGCTGTTCCAGTCAGCAACTAGCTTACGTGCTCCCGTTGCAGGGTAGAGCGCACTTGGAATGCCATGCCGAGGCCGACGAGCAACAGCATCTTGCAGCTGAAGTCGAGCATCCTCCACCGGGCCACGAGCGTCTTGCGGATCCGGGGCCGCTGCGGGTCCCACCCGAGATCGGCCATCTTCTTGACGTACTTCTTTTGCGCGTTGGCGACGTAGAGGAACCGGCTGTTGGAGGCGTGGAAGAGCGCGATGCCGAATGGAAGCCAGAGGCCCATGATCCAGTACTCGGCCACCTCGGGCATGAGCGGGCCGTAGACGTAGCCGGTCGTGACGGCGAACCAGTAAAAGTGCAACAGGGCGACGGCTGCAAAGGACAGACCCAGCCCTCTGATCCTCAGGATCGGCATGTCGCGCCGGGCGTAGAGGAAGAGCATGCCGCCGAGCAGGATGACGGTCCACGCCACGGCGAAGACGATCCAGAAGATGCCCACCGCGTTGAGCCGCAGCTCGGGCTTGGTGTCGGGCGTGACGCCGAACTCTGAACCCATGGTTGCGGCGTGCCTCGGGGCGCGAGGGCAAACAAGTTGGTGTCGATGACGCTATACAAGGGCAAAGGGGAAGAAGTGACAGGACGCGCACGGAAAGGAGCGAGCGTGTTATCGACACAGGTAGCCACGGATTCGAGGGGGCTGAGAACCGGGGACACGGGGCCGCGCGGAAGGGAGGGGGGCCGCGAGTCTCATAAATAAGAAATCAGGATCGAGAAGAGACGAGAAGCGCAACTGAGGAAGAAAAGCCACCGGCACCCATGAATTGAGGCGTATGGAGTAGAAGA